>ML780453.1:234002-257172 GCA_009831015.1 Picea engelmannii | reverse complement strand
CAGCCATTTCAAATTAACTAAGGAAATGTGTCCCAAGACACAAGAGGAGATAGAATACATGTCCAGGGTCCCATATTCATCAGCAGTTGGCAACTTGATGTATGCAATGGTTTGCACAAGACCAGATATTGCACATGCAGTGGTATTTCTGAGCATATATATGAACAATCCAGGTAAAGAACATTGGGAGGAAGTAAAGTGGATTCTCAGATACTTGAGAGGTACTGCTAATCATGCATTATGTTTTGGAGGTTCAGAAATTGTTCTACAAGGATATGTTGATTCAGATATGGCAGGTGATAAAGATAGCAGGAGGAGTACCATAGGGTATGTGTTTACTATAGGTGGAACATCAGTAAGTTGGATTTCAAAAATGAAAAAGGTTGTTTCACTTTCAACAATATAGGCAAAGTGTGTTGTTGCTACAGAGGCTAGTAAAGAGATTATTTGGTTACAGAGGTTTATGGAGGAATTGGGAAAGAAGCAAGAGAATAGCAGGTTGTACTGTGACAATGAGAGTGCCATTCATCTTGCAAAGAAATCAGCCTTCCATTCAAAGACTAAGCATATACAGTTGAGGTACCACTTCATACGATCTGCCTTGGAAGATGGACCTTTGAAGTTGGAAAAGATACACACTAGCCAAAATCTTGTAGACATGTTAACAAAGGGAGTAACTAGGGAGAAGCTGAGTTCCTGCTCAGTTTCAGTTGGTCTTCAAGAATGAAGATGAAGATGAGAAATTTTCTAGGTCCAAGAAGGTTCAGAGTCCATCATATACAACAACGGTGGAGTTGTTGAGATCAGTCTCCAAGTGTGAGATTGTTGGTTGTGGAGCCTGATTATCTTCCTGATTCAGAGGTCTTTTACTTTCAGCCGTGTTTATACCCCATGAAGTATTTACACCCCAGAAGTATGTACACTCTTACACGCAGGGGAGTGAAGAGGGGGGGTACCCCTTCTACGGGGTCTGGGGGGGCTATCCCCTTGGATGGGGGGTCTGGGGGCAAGCGGACCCTCAGTGGAGGTTCGGGGGTGAAGCCCCAAAGGAAAAATTGCCTTGTAAATTTATATTGTAATTTCATTATAAATCCGGACCGTTCATTATAAGGTCGCAGATCTAACGATAGAGATTATGTTAGGGTTTTTTTCCCTAGAAGGCAACCCTATTTTATGAGGGAAATGTATTGCGACTATGGTCGATGGTGAATATTGTATTCTGAGATAGGAGACTATGAGAGAAAGAAGAGGAAGTTACAACAGGTTTGTTGTAGGTTGTATCCCTTCATATGTTGGATAATAATAAAGGAAGGACCTGGCAATTTCTCTGGTGGACGTAGCCCACACTGGGTGAACCACTCAAATCTTTGTCTCTATTGTATTGTGCATCTTTTGTGTTTTTTTTCTGCATTTATTTTGTTTTATTTCTCCACGGTCCTGTTTTTCTAACATCACTCAATTTGGATACTCTAGGAATAATTTATGATTTTTTTACTCGGAACACCTTCTTGAGACTAGTCAATAGGACTAGTCATATACCCTATCTTCCAGAGGGTTTATCTACAAATGTAAGATGAACCAAAAGTCAATTTTTTTATCACATATACTTTAATAAGTTTTGTGAATATCCTGTGGATTTTAGAGTCTGAAATGTTTACCAAAAATTTTTTTATAGAGAAAATTATGTGATGACTCAATTCAGGATGATTCTAGAACCCTATCTTACACAGGTTGTATCGCCGAAAGTACATTCCATGCAATCGTCGACTAGCCCAAATGGTAACCAACAACCAGATGGGAATACGAAGAAAGGACATAATAATAATCGTAAGGGTGGGAAGAATAATAAGAATAATAAACCCAAGGACAATGGTAATAATGAAAAGACGAATAATAATACTGGTGAGGGAAAGAGAGAAATGTGTAAGGTGAAGTTTCCTTGTAATCTTTGTACAAATGATCACCTTACTCATTTATGCCCCAAACTTGCAGAATTTGTGAGGCTCTTATCTCTACCGCTCACTGTGCTGACGAATCCTTTCTCACATAAGCAGCAAATGGCCTCGAGCTCCTCAAATTCCAAAAATGTGGTCGGTGGGAGTCAAAAGCCTCCGACACAAGATAGTGACCGTTTATGCATCAATATAGTCAAATATGAGGTTAACGTAGCCACCCTATCTCACGATTACAGTTCTCCACAAACTATATTTGGTCTAGAGTCTCCTCCTCCTCCGGAGACGCTCTTACAGATCGAAAAACTAGAGCCACCAACTTGTATTCTAAAAGAAATACTCAAGCACTCTACCGCCCAGAATTACTCTATTGTTAAGGACCTGGGTCAAACCCCTTGTGTGATGTCAGCTCTGGAGGTACTCCAGATGTGTCCTTCACAGAGGAATGCCTTGATATCTGCTTTAGGAGCTCTAGATCCCAGTGGCTAGAAAGTTATCAAGTTTGACGTCATAGATGTGAAGCCTCGCTTGCCTTACCATGTGGCATTCCAAATCCATGTGGGTTAATCGAAGTATACCATCAAGCGTATTATTGTTGATGAAGGCACTGCAACATGTGTGATTTACCTGATTTGTTAGAAAGCCCTCGAATCTCTGACTCTCTTTCAGTATCCAACCATGTTGACTGCTTTTGACGATCATTCCTTCTGCCCTCATGGTATACTTCCTGCCTTTCTGGTCCAGTTAGGTGGGAAGATGGTAGAGGTGGATGTCGAAGTGGTTGATGCACCACTCATTTATAACTTGTTACTAGGACACAATTGGACTTACGCTATGACTACCATCGTATCGTTCGTCTTCTATACTCTTTGTTTTCCTCACTATGGGAAGATCATGATGAATGATCAGTTGTCCTTTGTGTATGCTAGCCCCAATGCATATGTTGGATCATCGATCCTTGTAGTCGACAATTCTCATCCAACAACTGAGAATATCGGTGTCAGAATGTATTCATCCCTTATGGGTACCTTCGACTCGATGGCACCCGTTCACCATATTTATGCCATGTCCAGTAGGCTCGTTTTGTCATAGAGGGTCGTTCCTTTCCGCACTGCCTATTTTAATGACCCTTGGACCTTACCTTCCTCAACCACAACTTGTGAAGGTTGGTCGCATGCTAGAATTCCCATGCCACTATCGACAACAGAGATAACATATCAAGTTATTCTTGACTCTTCTATTGATCTCGATCCTATTACCTCATAGAAGGATGAGCAGGATCTGTTCTTGAGCCTGTGTGGGCCACTTCATCGTCTTTCTCACATGACTGCCTCGATGAGACTTTTCCCTTGGATGAAGCTATCATCGAGGCCATGAATGGTTCTGAAAAACCTTGGGATGATATGCATCATTGCTCTTATTTTCTCCTAGAGCTTGCTAGCATCAAACAATATGACTTTAGATATACTCTAAGCGATATAGTCAATCATGTCATAGTTCTGATGCATACGCATGAAATTTATGCCGAAGGACATATGGCGAGAATATCCCCTACCATCGTGATCAATATCTCTTGTACCCCTGGAAAAATTGAAAATGTACACATCAGTGCAAATTGTCCGCCAAAAGAAATATTGATCTACACCAAGCTCTTCAAGGAATTATGAGATGTATTCACTTGGTCATATGAAGAGATGCCAGGAATGGACCCTCAAATTTTCAAACATGAGATTAAAACTTACCTGGATGCTAAGCCTGTTCGACAATGTCTTAGAGCTGTCAATCCCCGAAAGGCCCCTACTATTAAGGAAGAGGTAGAGAAATTACTTAATGTTGACTTCATATACCTAGTTCCCTTGACTGAATGGGTATCCAATCTCGTTCCTATGAATAAGAAGCAAGGAACCATCTATGTATGCATGGATTTTCGTGACCTAAACAAGGTATTTCCTAAAGACAACTTCCCGACACCTTTCATCGATTAGATCCTCGATGAGTGTGTGGAAGGCATAGTTTTTTCTTTCAATGACATATTTTTAGGGTATAACCAAATTCAAATTAAACCCAAGGATCAACATAAGACGACATTTATTTTTCCTTGGGGTAATTTCTCATACCGGAAGATGCCTTTTAGCCTTAAAAATGTCGGAGCATCCTTCCAACATGCTATGACCTTTGCATTCCACGATCTTAAACATATTGTCGAAGCTTATCTTGATGATCTTGCTAGTCACTCTCGTAAGAGAATGGATCACCCTAAGCACCTTCAACTAGTTTTTGAAAGATGTCGTCATTATCACATCTGATTGAACCCTCATAAATGCATATTTTGTGTTAGGTTTGGACGTCTTCTAGGATGTTTAGTCTCTAAGACTAGGATCATGGTAGATCCATTGAAGGTTGAGGAAATACTTCGATTGCCTCCCCCACGCACTATTCGACAACTTCCAGGTTTACAGGGGAAAGCTAACTTTTTACATCGGTTTATAGTAAACTATGCCAATATTACTAAGGGTTTCATGGGTCTCTTGAAGGACACCCCTTTTATCTGGGATGAGCGAGCCCAGGAATCCTTCGATGATTTGAAGAAAGCCTTTGTATCAACGCCTCTGCTAAAGTCTCCTGACTACAGTAGATATTACTTTCTTTATGTCGTCACGTCCAAAGAGATGATTGGTATGGTTTTGGTTCAGGAGGATGATGAGCTCCATGAGCACATCATCTACTATCTTAGTCGAAACTGAGTCGGTCCTGAGCTCAAATATTCTCTCGTTGAAAATCTATATTTTGTTGTCATTCACATAGTCCAATGATTATGCCATTATATATTTCTTTGAAAAACTACTGTGGTTTTCGATGTCAATCCATTTCAATATGTCCTTACCATGCGTATCATAGGGGGAAAATACAATAAATGCATTATCATTTTACAAGAATTCGATCTTGATTTCGCTTTTGCAAAATCCAAGAAATCACTAGTCTTTGCAGAGTTAATATCTGACTTCCCATGATTGGATGAGGATATTATTCATGTTGATTCTTTTGTGGATGAACACATTTTAATTGTCTCATTGTCTAACCCCTGGTATGGAGACATTGTTCTCTATATTAAAACTTTGAAGCTCCCTCGGCATCTCTCGCGAGATGACCGACGACGTATACGATACTAAGATAAGAATTACCTTATC
This sequence comes from Picea engelmannii, assembly GCA_009831015.1. Taxonomy (NCBI): domain Eukaryota; kingdom Viridiplantae; phylum Streptophyta; class Pinopsida; order Pinales; family Pinaceae; genus Picea; species Picea engelmannii. The sequence goes on along the minus strand of ML780453.1, from coordinate 252,032 downwards.
ATCAGCAATACTCTGTATCGTCGAGGAATAAAAAATATCTTGCATCATCGTTTAACTCACGAAGAAGCCGAGTCAGTTCTAAATGATTTCCACAGTGGGGCTTGTGATGTACATCTATCTGGGCTTGTGACAGCCCAGAGAATTTTTCGAGCCGATTATTTTTGGTCATCTATCTTTAAATATTGTGTTGAAGTGGTTAAGAAGTGTCATCCCTGCCAGGTGTTCACTTGGAAAATGCACTCGCATCCAGCCCCTCTCCATCGAGTCATTATTGTCGGTCCCTTCACCAAGTGGGGGGTGGACTTTGTGAATTGCAACCTAACTTCGGTTGGGGGGCATCAACACATTATCATGGACATAGACTACTTTAATAATTTGGTTGAGGCCATGCCTACAGTTAAATATGATGGGAATACTTCTGCCTTCTTCATATTCAATCAAATTATCACCAAGTTCGGCATCCCAAGTGAGATTGTCATTGATCATGGCAGTCACTTTCAAAATGAAATGATGGAAGAGATAGCATCCAAATTAGGGTTTAAGCATGGTCATTCTTCCCCTTACTACCCACTGGAAAATGGATAGGTAGAGGTTGTAAACAAGTCTATCAAGACCATTTTGCATAAAATTGTCATCCAGAGCAAATCTGATTGGCATATCATGCTATATCCCACACTTTGGGCATACCGAACCTCAGTTAAGACTGTCGCCATATTTTCTCCTTTCCAGTTAGTACACGGTGTGGAGTCGATATTACCTATTGAATGAGAAATCCATTTTCTTAGATTGGCAGTTGTGCTCCTACCTAACACTTATGATCTCGAATGACGCCTCGTGAACCTAGAGAGCCTTGACGAGTAGCGTTGAGATGCCTCTATGGCCATCGAAGTGAATAAAAGACATGTCAATGTCCAATATGATAAGTTTGTTTGTCCTTGATTGTATGTTGAGGGTGACTTGGTCCTTTTATTCTATCAAGCCAAAGAACCACTGGGGGCAGGCAAGTTCAAACCCATGTGGCATGGTCCCTATATCGTGTGACACGTCTTAGAAAAAAGAGCCTATGAATTAGAAGATTATGAAGGGAGCATGTTGGTCGAGCCCAAGAATGGGCTCTACTTGAAAATATATTACACTTGAGCCCAAGCTTGGGTGTAACTCTTTGTATACTAATGTAATTTAGTGTATATATATTTTCCCTTTATTTTTTGTCTTCAACTTGCTTATCTAGTTTTCCCTTGGTTAGCAGATGTAAACCTAAGTCTTTGGTCTACTTAGGATTTGCAGATGGAGCCAGTCTCCATACACGGAACTTGGCTTCCATCACTTCGGTTGTTTACTCACCCGAGGGTGTACTAGTGTCTTCAGGTGGCGTATGCCTAAGGCCATCCACGAATAATGTGGTTGAATATAGCGTTGTTATAGAACTTTTGTGCGATGCCATTTCACATGGTATTCACTCTTTGGAGGTTCGCCTAGATTCCCAATTAGTAGTATGTCATTTAAATGACAGTTATCGTATGTGTGACCCTACGTTACTCTAACGATTCCTACAGTTACACCTTTTAGAACGACAATTTGATTTTATTACTTATCATCACATACCTAGGAGTTCTAATTATGTATGTGTGTCATGATAGCAAACTACGACGTTTGCGAGACGCCAAAAGAGTCACACCCAAGATCTAGGCATACCTACCACCTATCATTGTTGCATAGCCTTCGACAAATCCTCCACCTAAACCATCAGAATACTTTGTGTCAAATGAGACAGGTTGTCCTACATGTTTTGAAGGACTCTCTCTACTTCTCCTCTCAACCCCTCATTTCCCCGATGCCTCCGACGATGTCGGGGAAGCCCGTCCAGTCATCGTGGACCGAAATTTGTGTCACATACATGTCTAATTAGTACTTAAACATCATCCAAATATATTTTTGTTTTCCTATAAAAAAATACAAAAAAAATGAAATATTTAAAAAACTTTGACATACCTATGTCCCCGTAGGCAGTCCCTAGTGGTAATGGCATGTCAGGGTTCCCTCTGAAGTCAATCCCTGCATAGGGGTAGTCATACAGAGTAATGACCTGTCATCTCCACTAGTAAAAGAAATCATCATTGTAGGGTGTGGGCACCCTACCTCCCCCCTGTCGTCTCATCACCTCGGTCCATCGTGCCATGACTGGATCACAAGGTCCTCGCGGAAGGATCTCAACTCTAGGTTCTAAACCTGGAACTCGCTCAAAGAAAGAGTTACATAAGATAGAAGCGAACCCAAAGTTCCTCTTACCACCCTATTTTCATTCTATCAACTAACTCTTCATGTTAGCTGGTAGTGAGGTGCACCAGTCGTACACCGTGGGTCTCAAGCACTCTACGGAGTATAACATAAGTAGCCTCGATAACTAATGCAATGAGGCTGATCCTTTGATCCATATCAAAATGAGGACAACAATCTTGAGGCTTAGATTGTTTATCATTTGGATGGGGAGTTGACTCCCGACCTTCTCGGTCCCTGCAATGCAATGAGAGGCTATGTATTCTTCTATCTTCATACCGCTCCCAGCTCCCCGGGCTTTGAGGTTGACCACCTCACCCCGACGCGATAACCTCATCAAGAAATAAATATCCTCAACTTCAATCCTTAATGGTTACCCATCAAGGTTGAAGCTCTCACTGTCTGGATCCCAGTAATCCACGAGCAACTGTAGCAATCTCACTTGGGCCCTCATCCCTTTGAGAGCCCAAAACTTATACAACCTGCATCTTTTCAAGGCCATTTTGGCCCCCAGATCTCTTTCCACAACAACATCTACCTCCTCATGTTCCCTTTCCCTCCACTCTAGCACCATCCTGCAAGAGATAAATCATTTTTTGAGTTAACATTCACTAAAAAACATTGTTTATGGACATATACGCGGGCTGCAGTATTTACATTCGTGTATAGAGCTAAGTATATGATGGTTGTCTTTTAGACAACCACGTATAATCACATGTATACGCGACCCGGTGAACAGTAGCCCGCGTACACCTAAACTTCTAATTTGCGCCCTAAATAACTTAAAATTTGAAACCTAAATACAAAATGCAATCCACTAAAAATAAAGAGGAGGGGAAGAGGAATTACCTAGTCTAGACAGTCGTCGATTCCCTCACTCGTAGCTCCCGCAATCACCAATTGAAGATCGGAGGTAATTTGGTCCAAAATCCACTATTTGGGTAAAAAACTAAAATGGTATAGTAAATTTGTTTTTTTTTACTATTTATATCAATATTTACCCACTTTGCATAGTTTCGGATAATATTTTCGCCTAATGGACTAATACGGCAGTGGATTGAGTTGGTTTTTGTAGTTTTGTCCATGGATTCTTGCGGTTTTCAGCATTATGTCAACCGTTCGTAACTTTGGACAAGTATTTTTTCTACCTAGCATAAAGGATAGGTATCCATTCCATCATGCACACTTGCATTGTCCTATAACTGTCACTCATATGACTTAGGTACGGACCCATTTTTTAGCGACATGGAATTTTCTATATGCTACTAGGCATGTCGTTATCAAATGATAGAGACTTACCAAACATGGGTACCTTATTTAGATCCTCTTTTTCATTCGGTGCCCATGCAAAGATTTTTTCTTTAGGACTAGGAGTCCCTTATACCTAATACATGACTTTATGTTCAACCTCATTTCTCACTCATAAACATGTTGACCTATACCTAGAGGACTCCCAGGTGAGTTTGATTTAAGCTCTTTTCCAACTCATTTTCAAAAAGTGAAAAGATTGTCAGGTGAAATTGTCTCTTTCACACTCATAAATTGGATTTGAAAGGACGTCTATTTGGGACAAGCTTATCCCTTTTTCAAACCAAGTAGACTAAGATTACGAAAAAGGACATTTTTTGGCGTTAACTTGTGATTGCATCTCATTCCCTTGCTTACAGTAGTGAGCCTATTATTGGTTCTCGCTTTGAGTTATAAACTGTTTGCCTTAGCAGTTTTGCATCATCATCCAAGCAGAGCCTTGTTTATATCCTTCGCAACTTGACACCCTATACCTTGGAGGGAACATTCCCCTGAGTGTTCATCTCCCGCATGCACCTCCTTGCATTGAGCATAGGTATGTTCCACTACTGGAACTAGTTTTGCTTACTTGCGACACTGGTTCCCTCTGTATCATAGAATTCATTTCACTATGAAAAAACAAAAAAAAATATGGGCGGGAAGGGAGTATTATCTTATATTGGCAGCCTTTGAACAGAGCACAAAAAAATTGAGTCCACTTGTCATCATAATTTTGGGTCTAGCATGGCCTTAGAAAGATGAGCTCGTTACAGAGAGTTTACTCCCCCGACTTGTTACTCTTCTAGTCCCTATGAAGAATTTGATTGATGCCTCCTGCATCTCATGGTTTTATCATTGAGTCTATGATGCCTGAGTCTTCCATATGTCTCATGCTCTTGTTCAAAGGATGTCTATCAACATGTGTCAGTCATTCCTTAGAACTCTTGAATTTGCATGTCGACCATACCCTCAGTTTGTCTCAGAATCACATGAAGTTGTAGTCCTATTCTGCACCCTGGTCCTACTTTCCTCATTGGTAGGTAACCTTGAACCCAATAGTCAACATTTCATTATTGGTCGTTGACTAGGTGGTTTCCCTTGTGCTTGATGGAAAGACATCTATTCACAGATTGGGATTCGTGCAGTGTCTTGGATGCCATTAGCCTTATTGGTGGTTTCGTCACCCTTGTCAACAATTTTCCTCATTGGATGCTATTTAGAGGGTATTTTTCATGTACCGCTTGCACCTAGCACACACAAAATATGCACAGGGTCGTTGGTTCGTGAACATGTTCTTCGTCTGATTTCCTCCAAATTATTAAGCTCTTTCTTTGTACCTCATGCTGAATGATGAGAGATGCCTTAATGCTCCCCTTTCAGCAGGTCTCCTTCCATCAAATTCAACTCATCTATTCTGGAGACGAGACCTAGAGTCCTATGAGTACCTAGACGCTTGCAGTCATTAGTGGTAGGTTCTCTCTCCATCGACAGTTGAGAATAAATCAATGTCTCTTGATCGATGGATTCTTTAAGTGTTTGACCCCGACTCCTTTATTCACACTTGTAAGAATGTACTCGGTGCCTTGATACCTACTTTCATCATCGGTAGGTTGTCTCACATTTGATAACGGTATACCTCAATGACTGGTAATCAAACGAAGTCTCATTGTGTTCGACCTCAACTCCTTTATTCACATGATGTAGACTTTCACCTTTGGAGGATTGTGTAGAAGACTTGAAAACATCAGTTTATAGTCGCATATTTCTTGAGTTGTTGCTACCTTTTCATTGGACCAATACTTGTGTGACTTCAGTGATCATGGGAGATTATATTTTAGTCCATTGTATACATATATCTTCAGATTGATTTTGAGACTGGTTTCACTGGGCCTTGTTCGTGACTATGATAGCCTTTGGCATGTAACCACATTTGTATTTTTTTATTCATGGCCATGGACAGTTGTTTGGTATATTTTCACATGGATCTGCAGTGTAATTTAAATTGGCAGCCATGTATGCAAATTCAACATAGATTGTAATGAGCAACTAGTTCTTCCAGCTAGGTCCCCATTACTCCACTTTCGGGTCTTATAATGTATTTTGGTCATCGCAAATACTCCTCTAACCCCAAAATTAAAAAAATGGTGTCATGTTTCCATGTCACGTCACGAGATCAATGATCCTTGGCCTTCCATATACTATAAACGTTCTAACTCGGCCCTTCAGTTCCACTTGAAGCCTATAAATGGGCCAAATCTGAGCTATGGAAAAGAAGGGAAAGAATTCAACTTTGAGAACAAAATTACTCTGGAGAAATTATTCACTTCACATTGAGTCTACATCCCTTTGTCCTTTAAGTCTGAACACATTGTTCAACCCCCAAGCTCTTCCTTTATTGATTTAGAACTCCTTGGTCTCTCTTATATGAGCTTGCCTTTGGTGGAGGATTGAGGTGGTGGAGGCCCAGCTGGAAGGAACTTAGTTTCTCGGTTTCAAACCGTGCTGACACGAAAGTTTGTAACTCATTCACTTATGTTGATTATATCTTAATAGAAATACTCTTTTCTCGTCTAATTAATATCTCGCAAATATTTGAATTGTTATTCCATGGGCGTATTTGTTATGAATGTTGATGGATTATGCTATTGAATGTGCTAACATTATATATTATCACCATATTCGTGTGTTGTTTGGTTGTTGATGACTAGTTCCATGTATATTGCTTTGGGTCAAGTGCTCAACGATGGACTTCATCAAACGTCTGGATGCGTTAGGCCTCTTATCTTGTCTTGTTAGCATATTTTTTATATATCATACTTGAGATTAGAGTTTATTTATGTAGTCATTTCCATTTGTTGTGGTTTACCCCTAGCCATAGATAGATTTTCCTCGTAGCACATGCTTAGGATCTTTTAGATCCTTGATTACAACTTGGTAATGTGAAAACTCTATGGTTTTACATTCACCTGAAAGAGTGAATTGATATACTGATATAAGGTTATAGGAAAGACTTGGAACACATAATACATCATTGAAATGACCATCATCTACTTGAACTATTCCAGGTCCTACAACATTATGAGATCTATCATCACCAACAAATATTTTCTTGGTGTTACATTCATTTAGAGCAGAAAATATGGCTTTATCCTTAGCCATATGATAAGATGATCCATAATCAATAAGCCACTCATCAGAAGAAGAAGTAGAAGTTGCATTGAAGGAGAAACCATGAGAAGAATAAGAAGAAGTAGAATCAATATTGATGTTGTGCTTATTCATCGTTGCTTCTAAAGTTTCCATCTTCTTGAAACATTTGGACTCATCGTGACCATGTTTCCCACTAAAGTTGTAATGTCTATCAGTCTTCTCATTTTTAGATTTTGCTCCTTTTTCACCATTAGGAGCTGAAGTTGGCTGAGTGGGTTTGGGAACCTTGTTTTGATTGTTGTTGTGGGGAGGATGTTGCTTCTTGGGATTCTTGGGTTTATTTTTTTGTTGGGCGACTAAGGCTTTGTAGGAGGTACCTACAATGTTGATCACTCCAAGTTGTACAAGCTTATCTTGCTCTCTAATCAAAGCATCAAAAAAGGACTCAAGAGTGGGTTTTTGATAAGATTTCCCTAGAGCCTCTCTCATTTCATAAAAGGTAGATATAAACACAAAATATGCACTAGCTAGCTTAGAAAGAATAATATAGATGCAACGCTCTTCCTCTAGCTTTATGCTACATTCTTCACATAAAATTGTAAGTGTTTTAAACTTATATAGATAGTCTTCAATGCAAGAAAAAAACATTTGGACTTAAAGTCAATATCTGATTTTCTAATTGATGTGCTCGAATAATATTGTGTTTACCCAACACAGGTTCAAGTTTTTCCCAAACTTCATCAGGGTCATCAATTTCTTGAAGGTGGAACCTTAAATCAGGAGAGATGGACATTTTGATCAGTCCATGTGCTTTGTCATTCATATTATCCCATTTGAATTTATTTTCATCATCAGTGGGTTATTTTTCATTTCCCAAGGTAATCTAGTACAAGCCTTTACTTCTTAATAAATCCTTCATATGGGATTTCCATTGGAAGTAGTTGGTGCTGGTAAGCAAAATATCACTGGAAGAATCCATATTAAATTCATAGATAACATGGATTTAAAAACTGAAGCAGATGATATGGATGGAAATATCTCGAAATATTAAGTGGTTTTAAAAAAAAACGACACTGAAAACAGACTTAGGATGTGAAAGTTATACCCTTGCTTTTACAAATAAGTCGCTTTATGAAGTGACCCACTTTTGTTAAAAGAAGTAGCGATCACTTTACAATGAAGTTACTTTATAAAATAAAGTTGCATGCAAAATAAATAACTTTAAAATAAAATATTAAAGCTACTTATAGTGATTCATTTTTATACTTGAAGTGAAATACAATTTACAATGGATGCATGAACTTTTTCAAAAAACAAAGACTTGAACTCGAGACCTCTTACTTAATAAGGCAACTTTTAACCTAGTAAGATAGCAAAACATATTGTATTGTTTAGAAGGAGGATTGGAGATACCTGCAGTGTTGATCACTCCAAGTTGTACAAGTTTATCTTGCTCTCTAATCAAAGCATCACAAAAGGACTCAAGAGTGGGTTTTTAATAAGCTTTCCCTAGAGCCTCTCTCATGGCATAAAATGTAGATACAAACACAGAATATGCACTACCTAGCTTAGAAAGAATAATATAGATGCAATACTCTTCCTCCAGCTTTATGCTACACTCTTCACATAAAATTCTAAGTGTTTTAAACTTAGATAGATAGTCTTCAATGCAAGAAAAATCATTTGGACTTAAAGTCAATATCTGATTTTCTAACTGATCTGCTTGAATAATATTGTGTTTATCAAAGACAGATTCAAGTTTTTCCCAAGCTTCATCAGGGTCATCAATTTCTTGAAGGTGGAACCTTAAATCAGGAGAGATGGACATTTCAATCATCTGCGTGCTCGTCATTCCTATTATCCCATTTGAATTTCTTTTTATCATCATAGGGTTCTTTTTCCTTTCCCGGGGTAATCTAGTACAACCCTTCACTTCTTAATAAATCCTCCATGTGGCATTTCCATTAGAAGTAGTTGGTGTTGTAAGAAAAATATCAGTGGAAGAATCCATATTAAATGTGTAGATAATATGGATTTAAAAATTGAAACTGATAATTTGGATGGAAAGATCTCGAAAAATTAGGCGGTTTTAAAAAAAATGGCACTGAAAATGGACTTCGAATGTGAAAGTTATGCCCTTTAAAAAAAAAGACATAAACGGTAACCAAAGAACCACATGGTGGTGATACCCCTCCAAATAACCTCACTTTTACAAATAAGTGTTGGTTGTGGAGCCTGATTATCTTCCTAATTCAGAGGTCTTTTACTTTCAACCATGTTTATACCCCATGAAGTATTTACACCCCAGAAGTATGTACACTCTTCCATGCGGGGGAGTGCAGAGGGGGGGTACCCCCTCTACGGGGTCCGGGGGGGCTATCCCTCCGGTTGGGGGGTCTGGGGGAAAGTGGGCCCCCAGCAGGGGTTCAGGGGTGAAGCCCCCAAAGGAAAATTTTCCTTGTAAATGTATATTGTAATTTCATTGTAAATATGGACCGTTCATTATAAGGTCACAGATCTAACGGTAGAGATTATGTTAGGGTTTTTTGTCATAGAAGGCAACCCTCTTTTATGAGGGAAATGTATTGCGACTATGGTTGATGGCGAATATTGTATTCTGAGATAGAAGATTGTGAGAGAAAGAAGAGGAAGTTACAGCGGGTTTGTTATAGGTTGTATCCCTTCATATGTTGGATAATAATAAAGGAAGGACCTGACAATTTCTCTGGTGGACGTAGCCCACACTAGGTGAACCACGTAAATCTGTGTCTCTATTGTATTGTGTATATTATGTGTTTTGTTTCCGCATTTGTTATATTTTATTGCTCCAGGGTCATGTTTTTCTAACAATAAGTTGCTTCATCAAGTGACTCACTTTTATAAAAATAAGTGGGGATCACTTTTACAATGAAATTACTTTATAAAAGAAAGTTGCATGCAAAATAAATAACTCTAAAATAAAATATTAAAGCTACTTATAGTGATTCACTTTTATACTTGAAGTGAAATACACTTTACAATGGAGCATGAACTTTAAAAAAAAAAAGTAACAAAAAGAGAGAATTGAACTCAAGACCTCTTACTTAATAAGGCAACTTTTAACCAAGTGAGCTAGCAAAACATATTTATTGTTTAGCAGGAGGATTGGGAGTGTTGTTGTTGCTTTTGTTGTTGTGGAATACGGCCTTGGAGAGCGTGCTCATAAAAAACTATTTTCACACAAGAAAAAGATTTCACTTCTCCATGACAACAAGGGTTAGATCTCAATTAGCTTACCTAGAAAATGCACATTTTCCTATATGTTTCTGATTTTCTGAGATCGCGTAGGGCATGGGGAAAAGATCATACGCAGATCTAAAAGAGTAGCAACCCGGAAACAAACAATATAAAACCGAAATAATACTCTGCAAAAATTTTAAAATGGTGTATTTAGGCTTTATACCTCTGGATCTGACTGAAATGATCATATCTTGGGAAAACATAAACATTTTCGAGTGAAACGAAAAGTGTTCCTAACTTAAATGAGTGCTTTGGACGTAATGGAATAGTTCTCTCAGCCCCAAAATGTGTAGAAATGGCAGAAACCAAAGATGAGGCAACTCAGGTTCACGATCTCGATCTACAACGAGAGCGGATCTTCAAATAGGCTCTGATATTGTTGAGACCTAAGTCTGCACCCTTGCCTTTCTTCTCTCATTAACCTATACCTCCATCAAAGATCATTCCTTTTCTGATTGGTTAAGTTGGTTCCCCATTACTAAATGACTCAGTTTTTTATCATTGTCTCTCTTGATTAATTTTTTGCACCATATTTTTGTTTTCTTGAAAGGTAGTTACAAGTTATGGTTTGGGTCTAAAGAGCTTGTCATAAAATCTACCATTGGTTGAGCTTATAGCAGGTTTGCAGGTCCCTTTTAGCTCGAAAAAAATTGATTGCAAGAATTCCCCTATTCTTCCAAACAATAGAAAACAAATTTTTTTACGAGCTTTAACTTTCAAAAAATATTTAAAAGTTTGAATTAAGGTGTGTTGGTGCCTCACACACATTTTCATATCTTTTTGCACTCAAGATCATGCATGTTTCCACCATTTTAACCATCATTACAAACTTCGTGCTAAGGATCATACATGTTTATGCCTCAATTTATTATTATTGTTGGGTTGTGTGTGTGGTTATTATTGCAGTTGGTAAGAATACATGTTATCACCACTCTCCATAGAAGCAGCAATGGCAAGATTTATGTCAGGAATTAGATCAAGAGGAGAGAAAGACAAGCCAACTCACTAGTCCAATCATCCCCTGAACCTCGTGAAGTTGAAACTATGCCCACTACTATGCAGATAAACAAATCCCCCAAATCAAAGACAACCAAATAGCAAAGGAAGAGGAGAATTAGCTCGATAATAGTTGTAAGGTATTTTATGTCATCTGACACAAGCATTGAAGAATCTCCCAAGGCATAACGCAACAAAAAGAGGGAGGGAAGCCAAGTCCTAGGAATGCCAATCAAACCTAAAAGAAAGACCAGGAAGAAACGCAACAAAGGAGAGAACTCAAGGGTCAAACCTATTGTCCTGGAAAAAGAGTACATTGCTTATGAAAAACTAGAGCAAGATTTGGTGGACAGTAATCCATACCCTGAGCACGATTTTGAGGGTATGAACACAAAAACAGAGCATGTCCCAAAACAGGTTTTAGAGGATATTAAATTGAAGACAAAGGGGAAAATGTTGATGGGGAATGAAATTGTAAAAGACACCTTTGATGACAAACCTGAGAGAAAACCCAGGCATGAGGTTAAAGGTGAGAACAAATTGAAAATTGAGACCAAGTCTAAGATTGATGAAATGGAAGATAGCAAGTTGCAAGAGGAAAGCATCAATCAAAAGAAGGTTAGAATGAAGCAATAAATCCATGATCTACAACAAAAATATCAATATCTTCAAATGAAGCACACTTGTTACAAAGTAATTACCAAAAGCTGAAGAAAAAAAATCAAAAGGCACTACCAGAAATTCACAAAATGCTTTGTTTTTTCCTATTTTTGTCATTGTTGTTTGGCACGCCTCCCGAATAGATAAGGGCGAATTTTTGAAAAATGAAATAGGTTTTTGTTGGAAACGGGCCCATGCACAAAAACCTCTCTCATATTTTACACAGGTATCACATTTTTTAAGAATCGAGGAGACCTTTGAGACCATTTTTCCAGAAATTCGCCAAATATTGATTTCCCTGTTTTTGTCATTGTCTTCGGCGCGTCTTCTGAACAACTGGAGGTGAATTTGTGAAAAATGAAAGATTTTTTTGTTAATAAAAGGACCATGCACAAAAAAATCTCTCATATTTTACACAGGTATCATGGTCTAAGAGAATTGAAGAGGTATTTGAGGTCATTTCTTCCATAAATTCACCAATTCTAGGTGAATTTTGTTCTAGTTTACTGATGTCAAAGAGGAGGAAGAGTTCGAGGAAGCTAATAACTATCCAGTTGTCTCCCAGTTGGCCTCCAATAGTGTGCATGGATACAAATGCTTGATTCAGAACCTAGTTCTATCAGTCCTAGTCATTTTTTGTCAAAGCTCAGTTCACTTCAGCATATGCATCAATTTAGTTTTATCATTAGCAACAGTTTTAGTTATTTAAGTTCAAGACTTTTTTAGATTAAGGCATAATAAGTGTTCATATGTGTTTGATATGAACCACTTCTTTTTTGTTAAGTCAAGTTTGAAGTATACATTACTATACTCCAACAGTATTTTACTTAAGTCAATAAGTTGTTTTCCAACTAATAGTGTAGAGTTAAGTCTCAGTTCCAGCTGGGCGAGAGCCTATACAACTTTGATAAATATGCAGTTTTTGTATGTTTTGGGGATTCGGTTTTTGGGAAGAATATCAATACATCAGAATAGTTGAACTCTTCTATGCATGGATTAAATCTCTCTACCTGGTGAATATACTCTTGATGACAGTGTGTTTTGTCCAAATCTACATGTGTTTTTTTTATTTTATCTTGAATGCAGTTATTTTTTGTGAGAAGTACATTTCATTTGATTCAACTAATGTGTAACTTATCTTTTCTAATATGCAACTTGTAAAACAACTAATGTTCTCGTGAAGATTTGTTTTTATTGCAACCTGTGGGAGTAATTGTGTTTAAATACATGTTTAATGCCTTGAAATGATATTTTAAGACTTAAACTTCTTACAACAGATTATTCATTGAGTGGTTTGTTGGTTCTCTTTATTTTTACCTCTATTATCTCACATGTTTGTCATTTGTGTGCCACCATTCAAGGAGGGCCCTCATTCATATCATTTTTCCAACCTAACCATGTTCTTGTCTTGGTAAACCAACCCTCCAACTGACTAACAAAATCAAATTATCAAAAACCAATCATTCTAAACTTGAGGTGGCCTAGCTCTGCGCTTTAGCAATTAGGTGCAGACTTTAGGACCAACATATACCATGTTCGACAACACATGTACTCCAACAAAGAACGAACACCTTTAGTAATCACTCACACAACCAAATCAAATATCAACACACCGATATTTTGACGTGGTGAAACCCCTACGGGGAAACATCCACGGCCCCAACCATTCTGACCACTTGGAGAAATTTATTAATGCAAAAGAAAAAGATTACAGAGAGATTTTACAAGAGTGTTTCTCACAATTGATCATCGGAAAATGACCCTCCATGCTCTTTAAATAGAGATCATGGACCAATTGGGTGTTAAGCCACAGATCAATGTAATCGTTAAGATAGAGGAGAATATGAACTATCATATCACTCTATGTAGGGAACATATCGTGACCATTGGATTTACTAACTACAAATGCATACTAAAGAAACACACTTTTACCTAACGACAAATTAGACCAAGTAGATCTCAACTAACTCCTAAGTGTCTAAATATCTTAACACAGTACTCTAATGTGCTAGTTTGTAAGAAATACAAGCTTTCAAAAGTAATGATGCCCCATTCAATGCTAGAGTCCTATACAAGGAAGTGGCATGATAACAAAGATGATAAATGCTAACTATTATTATTGTTGGCATGTCTAGCGCACATGGTTTTTTTTTCTTAGGTGGGTTGATTCGTTGTTGTTTTTTTTAGGTGGGTTGGTTACTTGCTTTGCATTCCTTGGTTTCCTAGGAAGAAAGGTTTGAGTCGTGAAAGTAGTTCTTTGACAAGTTTATTTACTTTGATGTTCGGATTACCACTATGGAAGATGGTGCTTAGTTCTTGTTGGCTACTTTCACTGGTATATAGTTCGGCCTTGCATTGTCCAGATAAATTGTAACTAGGCATGAACAAAATAGAGAATAGTAGTCAATAATATGCAAGCTTTTAGTCATAGGCAAAATATGGGTTTCAAAGCAATATTTGATGTTAACTAGTAACTAAATTAACTACAATGAATGCAAAATTTATTCGACTTTGTAAGGCTCGCGACAAATAAAGTGATGAAAAGTCAATTGGCACATCTACATGGATAGAACCTCTTTCCTATCAAATGACCTCTTCTATTTGTTGGAAGATATTTTTTTGTAAATGCTAGGTTCATGATGTGTAAGGCCTCTTAAAATTTATATATGCTCACCAACAAGTCTAGATAAGATTACTATATTGCAATTGAAAATTCAATTTCCAATTTAAATTTTTAAGAAATATTTATTTATTTTTATTAATTATTATACTTTGTATTATTTATTTAATTAATTTTTAATTATTATTATTTCCCATGTTTGCCATGTGAATGTGATAATATTTACGTGAAATACATATCATAACCATTGAATACAAAGGTTTATAATAGTATTTACAAAGGTTTATTATTGGAGAACTATAACATTCGTAAAGTATGAATACACACCAAATTGCTTAATAATATTCATTGCATCAAGAATGCCAACCAAAAATATAAGTGCATAGGTTATAACGACGTTGAGAATATGCTAATATATAACCATTAAATACAAAAAAATTGTGTTAAACTTAACATAATTGAGGAAAAATAGGTGAAATGTACAAATTAACATGCACAAAGAATTTATTGAGAGCATCACCAATTAAGGGTAAGTAACTAGAGTAAAATGCTTTCGAACTAGATAAGATTGAATACAAATTCATTTTAAATTATAAATTTATAACTATTTAATAAAAATTATTAATATTATATTATTTTTCTTAATCTTTTTCCTTGCAATATTTCAACCCTCGTTTTAGAATCAATTATAAACTTCCTTAATAGATTGTTTTTAATCCCTAATTAAAAGGGGAAAAAGGTACTATATCAATAAAATGCAAGAGCAGTTTTCACAACTATCTAAGTTGGATCCTAAGAAGTTCTGGAGCCAAATTCTAAACTGCAATACTAAAGAAAATAATATGATTCCCTTAAGGGACTGGAATTCCTACCTTAAAGTATTTACGAGTTCCCTAATGTCATGGACACCATTCCTATTGTCCCTACAAAGGATGCAATTTTTTCTTTAGATGACATAGAGTTCGGGGTTAAGCGGCTTGCAAATGGGAGAGCAAAGGACATTAAAGGCTACCAAGTTGAAATTTTAAAAATCGGAGGGCCTATCCTTATTCCTCACATACACAAGCTCTTCAATTTAGCAGTCAAGCAAGGCTTCCCTAAACCCTGGACACAAAGCCTCATTGTTCCTATTTTTAAAAATGGGGAAAGAAACATTCTCTCTAATTATAGGAACATTATGATTATCCCAATTTTAGTCGAGCTTTATGGAATTATTTTAGAAAAGAAGATTAGCATTTGGCTAGAAAGTCATGGTAAAAGAGCTAAAGGCTAGACATGGTTTAGGAGATATCATTCAACTGTAGACCATCTTGTAACCTCTAGGATCATTGCAGAGGAGTTCCACAATACTAAAACCAATCTTTTGTGTTGTTTTGTTGACTTTATAAAATATTTTGACATGGTTCCTAGGAAAAACCTTTGGAATAGGTTGGAAGAGATAAAAGTGCCTCTTGATTTGAGGGCTATCACAATAAGGATGCATGAGAACGTTATTTCTAAGTTTAAAAACACTGAGGGCTGGTCGAAAGAGATTAAATGCAATATTGGAGTCAAACAAGGTTGTCCCTTATCCCCTACCCTTTTTGGCATATACATTGACAAGTTAGAAGATTGCTTGGAAAAATAAGGTTGTGTCGGCCCTACTCTCACTGGTATAGTCATCAATCTTCTTCTTTATGTTGATGATATCATTCTTATGGCAAGGATTCCCCATGATCTTGAAAACCAACTAAGAATCCTCAAGGATTTTTGCTCCAATATGGGTATGACTGTTACTATTAATAAGACTAAGGTCATGGTTATTAAATCCAATAAAATCACTTATGATACCTTCATATATGGAGACAACAACTTGGAGGAAGTGACTTCATACAAATATCTTGGAATTGATATTCACCACAAGCTCAACTGGAATTGTAGCATTGAGAAAAAGATTATCGGCAGATGGAAAGATTATTTTGGGCTTGAAAACAATTGTAATTCAGTCAATGTTTGGATTTGGGATAAGAAGAAACTCCTCGTTGAGAATCTCATTACACATGTTATTCTTTATGGATGTGAATTTTGGGGCTGCAGTATCTCTTGTGAATCCTGGAGAAAGATAGAGCAAATACAAAATAATTTTATAACCTATAATCTTAAAATTAAAGGAAATACACCCTATCCCATCCTCCTCTTAGAAACAAGCCTCTCCCCCATTGAGAGCATGGCTATGACTAGATACTTAATGTATAAGAACAAGCTAAACAACATGGAAGACAATAGGCTTCGTAAAATTGCTTCAAAATCGAGTTGTAACCACCATCGACTCAAGCGAGGATGGCATAAAGGTGCCCAATCTTGGCTAAACTATTGGGGAATCATGGAAGACACCATTTTGCAGAATAAAGATACTATTAAAAATATCATCAAATCAAAATTTAAGGAGAAAATGTGGTGTGATAAAGAGTTAGAGGAAAAAATAAAGTTAATGTATTATAAGGATGTAATCAACCCTAATATAGAAGATCAAAATTATCTATCTGTTTTGACGAGTGTAAAGAAAAAAATAAGCATTGCTAAGATAAGAACAAACTCTCACGAGCTCCATAGTGAAACTGGGCGTTGGTCAATTCCTAAAATTCCATGGGATGAAAGAGTGTGTCCATTAATGAAAAGTGAATCTCACTTGAGGTGATTTCGTTGGAGCTGGTTGTTTCGGAAAATTCCAAGTTTTACCCCTTGAAACTTGACCTGTGAAAATCTAGACCGGTACAATGAAATTTCGGTGATCAAGCTCTGCGCCCCCGTGACCTAGCTTCTCTGCGCCCCCGTGCTGCCTCCTGCGGCCTCCCTGCCTGGCAGCTCCTGCTGCTGGGCCTCCCGGTCTCCCTCCAGGGCCTTCCTGGGGCCCCCTCCTCTTTTTTAGCCGAGCATACGGGCCATCTGGGACTGTCCAGAGAACAGTCATGCCGCCCCCTGGGGATCCGGTGTCTTTGGACCCTCCCCTGCCCCCTCCTGAAGTAATTTCTTTCAAAGCAATGATGGACTCGATCTCCAAGCGACAGCCTTCAGCCAATCAGCAGAAGTTCGTAAAGAGGATGGATTCCATACCCTCGGTAGCTCTTCCCGAAGAAGAAACCTGTAAAGCAGCTCTTAATCTTGCTGAGAAAGGGCTCATAGGCCAGTTCACGGGCCTATGGCCCTCGCCTAAGTCAGTAGAGGAGTGGACACAGAGAAATTGGAAGCCGTTAATCAAAGAAGGAATCAAGAGCTATTTCGTAGGCAAAGGGTTCTTCATCTTTGTTTTTGAAAGTGCAGAGGACAAAAGCCTAATCTTTAGAAATGGACCTTATTTCATGGGCCCCCAAGGACTATATCTCAACAAATGGTCGTCGGACTTTGACCCAGCTCAGGATGTCCCATCTACTGTTCCGGTGTGGGTGCGGCTTCCCCATCTCCCCCTCCACTGTTGGAACCCGAAGTCTCTCCAGATTATTGGCAACAGATTAGGAAAATACATAGACCAGGCTGTAAGAAAAGATCAATATTCATGCGCACGTATATGTGTCGAAGTAGATCTAGAGGAGGGGCTTCCGGAAGCCATTAAGCTAACAGTTGCAGGATGGACGCACGTATAAGAGCTGGATTATGAACAGCTTCCATTCAAATGTAGGCACTGCCATGGATATGGGCATTTCGCCAAGCACTGCAAGAAAAAGGTGGAAGAACAACCAGACAAGCAGAATGGTGAGCAATGGACTCTCATACAAAAAACCAAC
>ML780453.1:218936-230649 GCA_009831015.1 Picea engelmannii | reverse complement strand
TGCGAACAGTGCAGAAGCAGTTCAGAAACAGCCAAGCATCTTTTTATGGACTGTAACTTTGCTAAAGAAGTTTGGAACCTCATGCTCCATGACTTAAAAATTACAGTCCCCCAATTTCACTCTGTAGAAGATCTATTTGATGCTTGGGAACAATGCTATCCTACAAAGATCCCCAGCAAATCATTCTGGCGGAAAGTCTGGAATGCCATTCCCAAATATGTTTGTTGGCAGATCTGGCTGACCTGGAATGATATGATTTTCAATGAAAAGCAGCAAGGCCCTTTTTTGGCAGCAGCAAAGGCCAAAGCCTTCCTTCTGGAAGCAGTTCAACAACAATATTTTTCCGATTGTGCCTTGCTGCTCCCTGAAGAAGAAAGGTGGTTGGGCCCCCTTTTGCCTCACCCTCGGAATCAGTTGTCAGCTCCTCAAGAAGTGAGCCCGGTGTGGAAAAAAAGAGACTCTGAAGCTTCCATCCAAGAATGGTGGAGAAGTCAAAAAATCGCCACGATCTTCTTCGACGGAGCCTCTAAAGGCAATCCTGGGACAGCTGGAGCAGGAGGAGTCATCTATGACTCGGACGGCTCAAGAAGGGATAGTTTTTGTTGGGGCATCGGGCAGAAAACCAACAATCAAGCAGAGATCCAAGCCCTTCTCAAAGCCTGCCAAATAGCCAGAGACAGAGGATATAAAGAATTTCAAGCTCTTGGAGATTCAGAGATTTTAATTAAAAATTTAAACATGGATAAATTGTTCACCAACGCAAGCCTCAACAAAACTCTAAACAGATTAAAGAGAATCATGCTCGACTTTGACTCCTACAAATTCTACCACATCCTCAGAAACCTGAACAACGAAGCAGATCTATTGGCGAACAAAGGATGCACTCTCGGGAAAGGGCAGCTTCTCCTAAATGAAGAAAGTTCAAATCATCCTTGTAATTCATGAGTAATCTGAACTCGGAATTAGTATAAGAATTAGAAACAGAAGCTTTGTAATGATGGTTGCCATGGTGTATGCCCTTTCTTTTCCTCAATAAAAAGAAAAGGGCAACAGCTTGCAAAAGAATGTAGAAGGCAGCAAAGCCTAAGAAAGACAGTTGGAATAGAAGCTGAAACACAGTGCTGAAATACAGATGCTGGAACACAGATGCTGGAACACAGATGTTGGGACACAGAAGCTGAAACACAGTGCTGAAAGTGATGGATCTTATGCTGAAACACGGTGTTGCAGCAGCTGAAATTAAGAGCTGTTACTTATGCTAAAACATAGTGCTGGAACAGTTGCTGAAACACAGTTTGTTACATATGCTGAAACACAGTTTTGTCACATATGCAGAAACATAGTTTTGTTAAATATGCTGAAACACAGCGTTGGAACAGATGCTGAAACTCAGTGTTGGAAATTATGCTGAAACAACGATGGATCTTATGATGCAACAGTGATGCAACACACTTTGTAACTGAAATTGTGGCTCTGCCACCCCTCTAATAAAAATTATAACCGTTTTCGTTAAAAAAAAAAAAAAGAGTGTGTCACCTTTGTGACACTAAGAAGGTTGAAGATGACAAACACTTTCTCTTATATTGTCTAGCCTATACCCACATTAGATTTTATTTTCAAAATATTTGTCACACTACCAACCTTCCTAACCTCTTAACTTAACAAAAATATGGTGATCTTGGAAAGCTTCATGTTGAGGCAAAGATATGAATTATTTTACTCAAGCATTTTTTAATCTTGACTGGCTAAGACAAGATAGTTGGGAATATCACCCTATGTTTTATAGCCTCAAAAATATTTTCCCAATCCACAAGTATTAATTACAAGTGTTTAAGCTGATTTTTTTTATGAAAAGAATGTTGCAAAATAACATAAAAATTTTATATAAGTTTCTGAAAAATATACAGATTACAAAAAGTAAATGTGGAGATCAAAAATCAAAAGTAATCAAGTCACAGATATGCACAAATCTGCTTTATTTCGTTCCAAGAAATCAAAAGTATATTTATCTTTACAAAATCCCTGTGAGGGCATGGACCAAAGTCTAATTTAGAGATCCCCGATGAAAACCATACAAAAGGACTCTGACAATAAGTAAAAACTAAATTTTATAATCTGGATCAGCTTGCCACAGACTGTTGCCAATTTAACTCTGCACAATATCCTTTATCATCTATGAAACTTAATCCATAAATAGACAAGTATACACAAACTATCAAAGATAGATCAACACCTTTAAAACAAGCATCTGAATGATTTGGTTCAGTTCTGAACCTTGCTGTCTACAATAGGACCATGTTGTCAAAAAGAGAATTAGGCTCTGAATGAACTTAAGAATGAATGAAAACTGAAACTATCTCATGAAAACAAAAGACAAAACCTTAGTATTGTTTTCTCCTTTTATTCTCCCCTTATTTCTTCCTCTCATTTGGCTTTTATGCATTCCAAATAAGTTGAAGTAGTTCAACTACTTCCTTTGGTTAAGTTAGTTGAACTTAACTAATTTTAGTTTAGGAGAAATAATAATAATAATAATAATAGTTAAGGGTCTTTATTTAATAATAACTAAGTAGGTGGGACCCCTTGTGACTCCCTTCTTTTATTCTTTTCAAAAATAAACACAATTGCATAATCATTTAAACACATGTCGCCTTGTAACTACCTTAAATACCTTTAAAATTTGAATATTTAAATATCATAAATTATTTAAATCATGTCCAAAAATATATAAATATTCACATAATCCACAATATCCAAAAAATATCGTGTTGTCCAAAACTTTCTGCAAACCACTGTCTTCAACAACTCAATCATAAAAACACATAAATTAAAATCCACACTTGCCACTCTGAGAGGCAATCCTTCTTTTATCATTTCTATCCCCTTTGGATTTCCCCGTAGTATCCTTTGGTTGATTCGAACCTTGAGGTTGTATCTCACTAATAACATGGGAACAATCATCCTTCAAATGCATACGAGAGGAAACTGATTTTGAAGAGTCATTTGAAGGAGAGGAAGGGGATGCAACATATTTCCCTTTATCTTGCACATGGGGGACATCGATTTTAATCCTTTTACTAGCATGAGAGGATTGAATAGGTGAATTCACAGGGGCAATTTGAACATTAGGATTTACAGGTGGTGGAGGAGGTAATGATGAATTGGGCCAGCCATGATTGCGAGAGTCTGTCAGATTAACAATCTCCTACCATCCATCATTTGAAGGAACTTATGGTTGCAAGGACACATGAGGAGGCAGGAATACCAGGGATGTTTTGCGACTGGAAGGGAGGTCTCTCTGGTCAGGGTTGTACTATCCCTTGCCCGATCCAGTTGAAGAAACCAGCTTGAGACAACTAGTTCAATTCCTAGGGGTCAACATCAAAATGAATAGAGAATCTAGGCCTTCTAGGCCCTTTGTTCCAGTTACCTCTCCCTCTATTATTTATTCCATGGCTACCCCTACTAAAAAACATCATCCTGTATGCAGAAATTCATCAGTAACTAGCCCTTAACAGACCATACATGACATTATGCTTGCATGAAACAATATTTGACTCAGAAATTGACACAAGACCCATGCAAATCCATCCATAAAAAAACATTTAATAATTTCCAAGTGGGCAGGGAGTGAATAGGGTTCATGGGACATTTGGAGGGAGTGTAATGAGCGAAAAAGTGATATAATGAGAGGGGATAAATACATAAGTACTACTAAACAATTCATTAAATAATTTAACTGTGCAATCAAATACCCAAAATATCAGCTGCCACCTATTTCTGTGTCATATATTTTGTCATTGTTATACACAAATTTTAATTTATTTTACAGAACAGGGATGCCAAAAATGATAATGGGATTATGAGGGGGGTATAATGAGCGAAAAAGTGATATAATGAGAGGGAATAAAATATGGATATTGTTCATAAAAATAAATCAAATTAAACAACAACCATAACTCTGTTCAGACCCCATAATCCAATAAGCATTCACTTTTAAAACCAAAACCATTTAATTGTCACTTCTTACATAATGCTTGATGACTTCAAAAAACAATTCATATGCCGAGAAATACTCAATTGCAGTAGCCCTTGCATCTATACAATATATATACAGTAGTCATGACAACAACATTGCCATATTATGATAACATAATAATTTTTTGAGCCATAGTCATTCATATTCCAATGCTAAATCCTTTTCCTTTTAAGATTAAAAAGAAATATGCACAGTGATTCCAACCATTCACATCCAAATTTTATTCCTTAAACTCAAATAAGAATAGGCCCAGTATTAACCACCCTC
This sequence comes from Picea engelmannii, assembly GCA_009831015.1. Classification (NCBI taxonomy): domain Eukaryota; kingdom Viridiplantae; phylum Streptophyta; class Pinopsida; order Pinales; family Pinaceae; genus Picea; species Picea engelmannii. The sequence continues at coordinate 226,343 of ML780453.1, read as the reverse complement.
CATCGATTTTCCAAACATTGTTCGACATAATCAATTGGGTATTAAAACTCATAATCGGGCCCCAATTCAATCACACACAGGTGTTCATCCAATAAAATCCACATAAGTATTGATTTGAAATAACATTCAACCAATAACATGCAATTATGATCCTGAGCTTCTCGTAAATTTAATATGTATAGACTTCTTTTAAAAATTGTCTGATGAGAGACAGAGCCAAATTGTGCTCAATCGACCAAGAAAACACACAGTGCTCTTTTCCTTTGAATGGATTTGCAATGATATCAAGATCGTTATTAGGGTTTAACACAACAAATGGAAGTAAGAACAAATAGCTCGAACAAATGAATAAGTCCTCATGGATGCAAAAAACTTGTGCCTTTTAAAAAAAAAATCACAGAGAAGTAACAACAAATGGCTCAATCAAGGGATAGTCTTCGAAGACACAGACAACTCGTGCTCTTTTTCAAATTCACCATAGACACATAACCTCTAACAATATTATTGACAATGAGGGTTACTAAAACATGACAGTCAACCACCCTCAATAGAGAACGAGAGGAAACAAACTCTTAACACTATGAAGAGAATGCCCGAGCACAACCCGTGGCCAACCAAAAACATATACAACTTCCATTAAAGTTTTGGGTCATACTAAACCCAACTGTGCAAAGCTTCCAAGCAACAACGAGAATGGGGGAAATGCCATAATACATAACAGTTCAAGGCTCGGCCAAGACATGGCAAGAAACACTCCAACTCTTAACAACTCATATTGCAAACCAGAGAAACGAACATATCAACCACATAGACGGAATGATTTCAAAACTAAACACCAAGACTGGTTGCAAAACCAATGCGCAAAGCTCAGATCTTGCCAATCAAAAACATAAATTTCCATAGAAGGCCAGACCCAAAAACTCAAGCCCACTTGGCATGCCTCTTTTGTTATTTATCCAATAAAATCACGCACAGATTACACACACCAAAGTATATCCATTTCTTTTTTCCAAAATGTCAACCGTCGGAATATTCACCAGACGAGACCATAAGCACAACACTCATACAAAGTCCAAAAAAACTTAAGAAAAACACAGACCTCAAGCCATTATGTGTCAAAAATTGATTCATAACGCAGAGGAACCATCATGGATGGAAAAATAAGGAAACATACCTGGAAAATCTTGCTCGACGGAGAGAATTAAACTGTATCTTCCTTCACCACTGAAAATCGTGGAGCATCAATAATCACCAGAGCCAAAAAAAACAAATGCAAGTATGGCTAGGGTGACAGGCCTCGAGGTTTGTTTGAGTGATGTGCAGTAAATGCATGTCGCTTCCTTCCCCAACCTCATTCAATTCAACGTACAAGCCAGCCAATCCACCACAACGTTAACAATTAATTCAACCAAACATCCCATTGCTATATCCATTTACATAGTGTGCCACCCAAAGTAATGTCAAAATCTTTTAATAATAACAATGTGACATAATATTACCACATATGCCTCACACAAATATCTTTTAACAAGTGCATAAGTCTAGTATCAAGGGTTTATGCACCCTCCTTTTGTCACAATTACACATAACCTTAGGGCTTGTATATAGTCCTTTAATTTGAAAAAGCTCCTATATCATCCATTTCCAAGATCATAAGTAAAACAATTAACCATGTTTAATTGCAATGCCAAACCAAATCGATAATGATCCTTTTATCCATAAGGCAACCTTAATATAATTTGCAAATGGACATCAAAACAATCGAGTACCATGCAATAATCAACCATCAACTTATGTCAACCAAAACATTTTAAACCATAATTTGAATCATCAACTGTAGAAAATTGTGTTATTATCATCACAATAACAACAAGATATGAGTGCAACATATCCATCATAGCACCACTAGTCTACAAGGGGGTCTCACCTACTAGTTTATTATTATTATTATTATTATTATTATAAATAAAAAATAGAGCTTGGCAATCATTTGCGAGCAGTATTCATCGTTGCGTTTTTAAACGTCATCACTTCTCTTAATGTTTTTCAAGCACAGAAACAAAATTCTAAAGAATCGTAAGTAATCACTTACCCTCTTAAGGTCCCATAGACCAATTCGGTCTTAGTGGACATTAATCATCATCATCATCAATATGTTGTTATATTTTTCAATTCAATCATTTTTAATTATTTTATCAATTTATTGTAGTTCACCAAATTCATTCCTATTAATAATCTCTATTTATTTTTACCAATTTCTTCTTTATTTAATAATCTTTTTTAAATTTATTTATTTTCAAGTTATAATGATTAAATTAATCCATTATTTATTTAGTTTATTAAAACTTTTAATTATTTTTTAAATAACGATTAGAATGTCTATTGAAAACGTTTGAAACTTTTCTACTATATTAAAACTTTTAATTATTTTTAAAATAATGAGTACAACATCCATTGAAAAACGTTGGAAACTTTTCAAAACATATGCATAATATCCAAAATGTTTTCATAACCTTGTGGAATTTAAAGCCAAATAAAAACTAATGATGGAAGGTACTTAATTGAGAATGAGGATGATGGAGAAGCCACAATAAATAAATACCAAAATAGATCCATCTTAACTCTAGATCGATCATGCATCAAGAGGGATCAAATCCCTCGAGGTGCAAACATTTTCGTAAGTTTTTCAATCTAAAAAAAGTTTTCACCTTGAGGGACTTATCCCTCTCCACACATGATAGATCTGAAGTTAAGATGGATCTACAATGGTTCTCTCTTTATGTGTGTGTGTGTGTTAACTCTATGTTATGCACATGTATGTGTGTGCGTGTGTTATGCACATATATGTTACGTGTTAACTCTATGTTGAGCACAAAAGGAATTACACATATCCCTCATATTGAGTAGTACACCATTGAAATGTTTTAAGTCTAAGAATTGTTTTACTTGCAATTGCTTTATGCAAGGTAGATGATTGCACACTGCATAGTGATGCAAGGTTTTTGCAAGGTTCAGTGCATCGAAGACCAGGGTGATAGGAAATATTGTATTTCCTTAATTAGAGGTTGTAGAAGTTGTTGGTTTAGTGCATGAAACCTTTTGATGGGGACCATAAATTTGATGATGGAGAAATCCCCCACATTGCACATTCTTTCATATTAACTGGGGACATGGCCTCCATTTTAAGCATCTAACCTGAGATTATATTGCATCTAAAGAAATGGATTTCCATACACAAAGTTCACTGCACTTATTGATTGAAAATTTATGAAGTACTCTGCCAAGTAAATGCACATCTTATATTATGAAATGCACAAAAAAATCATTTTTTCTTTATGGACCCGGTGGTGAAACCCTAAACAAGTTATTAATCACAATCTTGTATAGGTTAAAAATGAATGTTTTTGAAGCACGAAAATTAGAAAGCACAATTTATGGAGATGGGGATTATGGAACAATGAAATTAGAGGCACCTCTTCTGCTAATTTGTGATGGATCAATGGGCTCTGAGTCTAGGTGTAATTCTCTGATCCAACAATCGTTAGGTTAAAGCAAGGAATGAAGACACATTCATGTTACAATCCATGTACTATAAAAAGTGATGATCAAAGCAACAGAGGTTGTGATACAATAAATAAGGGTTTGAATTTCTAGTAGGGTTTTTTCAAGAGCATCCAGGGTGGATGCAGGGCCTATCAAAATTGATGTTAGAGTTAGATCATGTGGAAGGCCAAATGGAGTATGAGGAGGAAGTTGTCGACTTCACCAAAGATCCATTTGAGGGACAAGTGATTTGTCCCAGCCCTATTATAGGTCATTTGGATGCATTGTGGGGTTCCAACAAACTACACCATTTAGGGTCTAGACCCATGGAGGAGGCCACCATGGTGATTTTGGGAAATCTTGTGTAGGAACTAAGTGTACAAGGTATCAAAAACTTGAGATAGATGGAGAAAAGGGTAACAAGACTTATAGGTGATCAATCCAAGGACCATAATTGCTTTAAGTGTTTTTCCCCAAACTTGGAGATCTGAAATTGACCTTGTATATCCTTCATCCATGAATGCATGTCTAGAGGAGGAGGAGGATGTCTTATTTCACTCCAAGTATGAATTTGAAAACATATTGAATGAGGCCTATAAAGAGATTGATTTCCTTTTCAATTGTGTTATCAATCAATAAGAATGTTTTTTTTGTTCTAGTTTTGTTGGCACGATATTGAATTTGAAGCTATTGAGTGGTACCCCATCCTCATATTCAGAGGTGGTAGGGATTCAGTATCAGCAAGGCTCAATAAATACAAAGAGACACAAATGTATCAAAAAGACAAAAGAGGCCATTAGCCCGAATCTGGGCAATGAAACTAAACTAAATGACATAATGGAGATGGGGGATCAGGTGTTGGTAGGACATTTTCCCAGGAAGAGAATGAATTGTGAAGATTTGAAGAGTTGGACCAAGCTCAATTTCAAGCGAGTGGTGGGAGCCTCTCCGCGCACCCTAATTCTAGTAAAAGGATGGTTGGTTTGGTTTTTTAGGATGATCAAAGAAGAAAAAAAAACATTGCACCAACATTGGAAGTGGGGATCTCAATCCTTGTTCTTGAAAAAAAGGCATATATATTCTGATGCTCAGTCGGTTATTGCAGACATTCTCCCAGTATGGGTTTCTATTCCAATACTAGCATTAATTTTGTGGTCCAAAGAGGTGTTCAAAAAAATTGGTAACACTTTAGGTACTTTTTACAAAGCAAACTTATCCTTTCAAGAGATAGGGTATTATGGCATGGCTCGAATCTCGGTAGGGTTGGAGGTGAGAAAAGGACCAGTAGAGTCAATGGACATTAGAAGGGGAGTTGATCTTTTCCATCTCAATCTGGACTATGAGGGGGTACATTTTTTATGAGTACACTACAAATTTTATGGGTACCTTACTTCATAATGTAATTATCCAATTATATGGAACAATTGGGCTCTAAGGATGTTAAGAACCAAATATCAATATAGCATAGAAAAACCTCAGAATAAGTACTCAACACCTTCCAAAAAAAAAAAAATCAGATAATAAGCCTTTTCAAGGGGGAAACCTCATTATGCCCACATAAATGTACAATTACAAGATGATTCCAAATGAAAAATGTCTCCTTGGTATATATAGGACACTAGGAGGTATAATTACAACTAATGGACTAAAGTCGACATAAATAAAATAATATTACTAATGTAATATTCCCCAATTAAGGGGTAATGAGCCATTATTTAGGGCTTAACATGCCCCTCCCCTTGAGACAAGTTTTTTTCTCAATGCTTGAGTAACTATGGATGCTTCTGTATAAAAGACTCATCTTCCCAAGTGGAATCTTCAGCTGGTAGTTTCCTCCATTTAATGAGATACTCTGAAATGGATCTATTTATCAGCTGGCAGGTTCTTTTGTTAGTGATGGCTTTAGGCTCCAATATTATTTTTCCTTCCTCGTCAAGTTTTGGCAATATATTTTGAACTGGGATCTTGTCACCTATAACCTTATTTAAGCATGAAACATGAAAAACTAGGTGTACTCGTGAAGATGCAGGAAACTCCATTTTGTATGCCATAGTACCAATCTTTTGCAACACCTTATAAGGGCCATAGTACTTTGGTGATAATTTATTATCCTTCTTGTCTTGCTTGAGGGACATCTGTTTGTATGGTTGTAGTCTTAAAAACACCCAATCTCCTACTTCAAAACTTATTTCACTACGATGTTGGTCTACTTGTTGTTTCATGCGATTATGTGCCATGGTTAGGTTGTCCTTTATATTTGGAGAACTTGTTGTTGATGCTCGATGTGATCTTCCACTGCTTGAACCTTAGATTTTTATTTTAGAGAAGAAGTGATGGAAGGAGGGTGGTATCCATAGAGTGCCATAAATGGTGTCATTTATGTTGTAGTATGAAAGGAAGTGTTATACCACCATTCTTCCAAGGGTGACCATTTGAACCATTGTGTTTGTTTATCATAGACAAAGCAACGAAGGTATCCTTCCAAACATTTGTTCACTATCTCGGTTTGTCCATCAGATTGAGGATGATAGGATGAGATATGAGCCAATTGAGTACACAAACAAGAAAATAATTATGTCCAAAAATGTCCAATGAATATGGGATCTCTGTCACTTACAATAATCTTTGGGCTACCATGTAGCTTTTGATCTGTCTCCATGAATGTGGTGGCAACTGTACTGGCTTTGAAGGGATGAGAGAGTGCACAAAATTGTGCGTACTTGGTCAGTCTATCAACAATCACCATGATGACACTCTTTCCTTCAGACTTCGGTAACCCTGTGATGAAATCCATGGGAACCTCCTCCCAGTGCTGACTTGGGATGGCTAATGGTTGTAAAAGACATGGGGTCTTAATTGTTTCCACCTTATTTTGTTGGCAAACCAAACATTCTGCCACAAACCTTTGAACATCAGTTTTAAGGCCATCCCAAAAAAATTCCTTCTTGATCCTATGGTAGGTTTTCAAAAATCCTGAGTGCCCTCCTACTGGAGAGGTGTGCAATACCAATAGTACCTTTTGTTTGAGTTCGGAGTTCTTACATAAATATAAGCAATATTTGTACCATAGTGAATCATTTCTACATGTAAATGTATCTGATGCACTGGAATCATGCTGCAACCTTTGAATGAGAGTCCACACTTTTTCGTCATTCTTCCATTCATCCCTCGTTTCTATTATCCAATGAGGTTGAATGATCGAGATAGCACAGAGAAAGGCCTCAACATATTCATCCTTTATTGAGAGTGCATCTTCCATAACATTTTTCTTCTCTTTTTTATAGACGATTTCAAAATCATAACCCAATATCTCGGTTACCCATTTTTGTTGTTCTTCTGAAGATAGTCTTTGTTCCAAGAAGTATTTAAGACTATCATGATCTGTTTTGAACTTGAAGTGCCTACCTATTAGGTAAGGATGCCATTTCTTCAATGCATGTAGTATTTCCATCATTTCCTTCTCATAAATGGGTTTGTTTAAGTCCTTTCCCTTGAGTGGTCGACTTTCAAAAGTCAGGGGCCTTCCTTCTTGCATTAGGACATCACCAATTCCATTTCTTGAGGCATCACATTCCACAATAAAGGTTTTTGTGAATTTTGGAGTGGTCAAGACAGGAAGTTTGCACATCACCTCTTTAAGTTGTTCAAAATATTTAGTTTCCTCTGGAGTCCATGAAAATGCATCCTTCTTATTTAGTGTCATTAAAGGTGTTTCTATTCATCCATAGTGCCGAACAAACTTGCGGTAGTAACCTGTCAAACCCAAAAATCCTCTAAGATTATTCAATGTTTTGGGAATCGGCCAGTCCATCATGGCCTTAATCTTGTTAGGGTCTACCTTGACACCTTCATGAGATACAATAT
>ML780453.1:186122-200867 GCA_009831015.1 Picea engelmannii | reverse complement strand
TTTATAGTGAATGAAATTATGAGTACTTCCAGAATCAATTAGGACTATTACCTTTTTCTTTTTGATGTATCCTTCGATCTTGAGGGTTTGAGGAGTGTTAATTCCAGCCAATGCATTACACGATATCGTGGGAGTCAACTCTTAAGATGAAATTGCTTCTACGTTTTCATCTTGAGATGGTTCATGTTCTTGTTCTTCTTCCTCTTCACAATCTATGTAGAATAATTTCTTCTCACCGCACTTATGTCCCTTACTGTACTTGCTGTCATAATTAAAGCATAAACCTTTTGCTTTTATTTCCTCCAATTTTTGAGGTGTCAACCTTGTAGGTTGAGGTGATTTAGAAGAAGGATCATTGTTCTCTCTATAGATGTTAGGATTGGTCCTTCTAGTAGCCATAGCCATATTTTTACTTTCAACATTTCTTTCCACCTTAAATGCATTCTCCAATGATTTGGGTTCCCAAAGTTGAACCTCATGTTGAATGTTATCCTTTAAAGTTCCTATGAATACATCAAGCAAGTGCTCATCTAGAATATCGGTTACCTTTATATTCACTCTTTGTAAGTTCTCAATGTGCTAGGTAACTGAACCCTTTTGCTTGAGATTTATCAATTGGCTAAAGAAGGTATTGCTCCTTGTATCCTCATAGTGTGCTATCATTTCTTCTGTGAAAATTGTCCAAGTGATGAGTGATTTGCGAGAACAAATCCATAGATACCATACAAATTGACTAGGTTCTAAATATAAAGAAGTAATTCGTACCTTTTGTGTATGTGGCACATTATGTAGATCAAATAATTGCTCCATCTAAAGTATCCATGTGATTGGGTCCTTGCCATCAAACTTCCTCATATCGATCTTAGGAACATGGTTGGTCTTCAACCCAAAGTTGGAGTTTCTCCATTCTGGATTCACCTTCTTTGTGTCCTCATCATGAATTTCATGGGATGCATTTTCACTTTCAGGTGTCTTCTCTGTTACGAAATTTTTTAATACTTCCATGATCTCCTCTTTTAAACCATCCATCTTTGCCTCCAACTTAGCTTCCATCTCTTGTAGATCATCTTTTGTTACTATATTCTTTTGTAAATAATTTATGTCCCTACACATTTCTTCACATTCATCAAGAGTCCAAGTAGGATTGTCTGGAGGCTTATTTGGTGTATAAGTTCCCTTTCTGGGTGGTATGTTGGCCAAGTATCACTTTTGAACCTTGATTTTGAGGTGGTTCTACTAGACAATCTTTCTTCTGTTGTATCTCCCAAGTTTCAATGCTTCTGGGTATGAAACTTTCTTTTATATAGTTCTTTGATATTTCTTCTCTACAATGCCACAATTCTGATCAAAATTGGATGTGCCAAGTGGAATTTATGGTAACTTCCCCACAACTTGTCGATTTTTTTCCTTTCCAAGAGATCTCACTTGTATAGTGTGCCCCACACAAAATAATTGATATAAAATTTTGAAACTCATACCCGAAATACTACAGATTGTCCACGATCCAATGAAATTGGTCCCACTCAATTTGGATACTCTAGAAAGAAGTTATGATTTTTTTACCTGGAACACCTTCTTGAGACTAGTCAATAAGACTAGTCAAATACCCTATCTTACACAGGGTGTATCTATAAATTTAAGATGACCCAAAAGATGAACTTTTTACCACAGATACCTTACTATTTTTTGTGAATAGCCTCCATATTTCAAAGTCTGAAACGTTACATAAAAAAATTTATAGCAAAAATTACGCAATGACTCATTTCAGGATGATTCCAGAACCCTATCTTGTACAGGTTGTATCTCCGAAAGTATAAGGCCTCAGGAGCTGAAATTTTAACCCAACGTACCTTGATAATTCTAGTAAATATCCTCCTAGTCGGTCTTCTGAAACTTTGTAGAAAAAAAGTTATAGTGAAAATTCCAAGGTGTCTCAGATGTAGCAGCGAAACCCCAAGACCTTGAGCTCGAATACCATATGTTAGGAACAAAATATCAATATAGCATAGAAAAACCTCAGAAAAAGTACTCAATGCCTTAAAAAAGAGATCATTTCAGATAATAAGCGTCTTCGAGGGGGAAACCTCCTTTTACCCCACTTAAATGTTCAAGTACAAGATGATTCCAAATGAAAATGTCTCTTTGGTATATATAGGAGACTAGGAGGTATAATTACAACTAATGGAATAAAGCTGACATAAATAAAATAGCATTACTAATGTAATATGCCCCAATTAAGGGGTAATGAGCCAATATTAGGGCTTAACAGAAATGAGTGTCACGAGCAAGGAAACTAGTTCCAAATCGCAAGGAACATACCTATGCTCAATGTAAGGAAGCATGTGCAGGATAAGGACACTCAGGGAATGTTTCCTCCAGGGTCAAGGTGTCACGTTGAAAAGAAATAAATTGCAAGGCTGGTAACTAATAGGAATGTGTCAGCAATTGGTTTAATAAGAGAAATTTGGGGCTGACATTAGGGATAAATGCGTGAGTAGTTAAAATGCAATGCAATCACATTTCAACAAAATTTTGGAAGCCCCATAGGTACATTGGCGAAAAAGAGAATGAGAGGACATCATGAGGCTTCAACAAAAACTTGATATGGTGAAACTAAATAAGGCTTCCGAACCTACATGAAGACTGCAACATAGGTGTAAAAAATGCCAGTGAGGTACTAACTAGGACACCCATGGAGAGGTAAGTTCCACCATCTGTAAGTGACACCTTTAAGCAGTTGGAAAGGTATGATACCACTAATGAATGGGGTTGACCCTATGGAAAATATGTGTTCAATATGGATAGATGCATTATGCAAGAGAGATAGAGCCTACACTATATGTCAGTAAGGAATACAATACCTGCTAAAGAGCCAAAAAAAATATTTTTGTGAGTAGCATATAATGGGGGGAGTCTAGTAGGTAATATCCAGAATGAGATTGAGTGGAAGAAATGTGGCTTAAACACAAAGTCATGACGGGACTAAATAGGACTCCCAAGCCTAAGAAAACTTGCAACATGAGTGTTAGAATACAAAAGGTTTTCTAAACTAGGGTGCCCATGAAACGTAGGCTCTACCATCAACTAGACGACATTTTGAGCTAAAAGATTGGCTTATGTCGCAAGTTAATGGGATCTACCATAGGGAAAAGTGAATTTGGAAATTATTAATGCAAACAATGAAGGCATGTGAGACCTACTCTAAATGTCAGTTACATTAAAGAATTACCTACGAGACTCTTGAAAAATACTTGGTCAATCGAGAAAAGGACCAAAAGTACCCAACATAAATTTCTATAACTTGCAAAGGAAATCACAACACTACAACCCTCCTTGAGATTAGTTCAATTTGAGGGAAAAAATGGTAAACTATTGAAAATGGATTTCTAAAAAACTGCATAAATAAGGCTGCTTTACCATTTTACAACATCATTGTTACCATTTGTACCAAAATTACCCCAAAATTGATTAAACCTTCCAATTTGACTTGGAGACTGTGGGAGCTTGGATCGACCAAAACACCATCAGTCTGGACCAAGTATTCAAACCATTGCTTTCAAATTCATCCATTTATTTTTTATTTCCATGAGAAATTGAGGGATACCCCTCATTTTCTCTTCATGATTTTGCACATCCACAGTTTGCTTCAAAGTGGCCCACAGATATCTGAGATTGGTAGAAATACCAATTGCAGATATCTACGATTTTTATAACAAGGACCCATGGATGCTCAAAATAACTATGAAGAAACAAAAAATAATTCTCTTTTGTTGAATTTTTTAGTAGGATGTTTATTCATTGGAGGGAGTGCAAGAAAGAAGAGATTCATAATGTTGTGATTAATGATGATGACACCAAAGAATCTCTTCGATAGTGTGGAATGTATAATTTTTTCCAAACAAGTGAAATGCGATCTCTGTTGGATTACTAAGAGGGGGGGTGAATCAGTAATAGCATAATTATAATCCTTTTTCTCCAAATAATCCAAGTGTTATATCAATGTAGAATTATTATCCAATAATGAGCAATAATAAATGAACAATCACACACATACACAGTACACCAGTGTTTTACGTGGAAACCCAAATCAAGAGAAAACCACATAATGCGTTATCTTATATGTCTTGAAGAATTACATTCATTGGAAGCACCAACTTCCTTTGTTTTCCAGCTGAAACTGGAAGGAGGCTCCAACCCCCTAGTTTCTCAGGCTACAACCTGAGGGAAACTCCAACTCCCCAATTCTCTAGCTACAACCAGAAGGAGGATGCAACCCCCTATGTTCTCTGGCTACAACAGAAAGGTGGCTACAACCACTTGTCCTTTCCCCGTCCAACTGCCCTGAAGTAGAAGTAGAATGATGGAACCACTGTCACACTATTACTATGATATATATCATTGTAAACATGTACCAATAAACTTGAACCATGCATCAATCATGCATCAACCTGTAATCAACTTGTACCATAAACAAGTGCATCAACCATGCACCAACCTGTACCAAACAATCTATAATCAACCTGTACCATAAATAAGTGAAACCAACCATGTACCAAGTATGTACCAATCATGTGTCAAGTACTCATCAATATGTACCAACATCATCAACTATACACCTCATGTATGTGCCAACTCATCAACTACTTGTCTCAACCATGTACCCAACTTGTACCTCAACCAAAAGACCTCATCAATTTCATAATCCAAATATGATTTGTAACTCTGTAATAGACCTAGTGTATATGATCACATACCTGCAAACCTTCCTTAACTTTAACAAAAAGAGACTAGCATTTTAATCAAACATTTCTTTAGTCTCACAAGACTAGTTTTGGATTAGTCAACAACCCTAACTTGAAATAATCATAACTTTGTACCTGTAATGAAAAAATATCTGAAACTGATACATAATTTTATTCAATGTGTTTTATGCAATTCCTCTAGGTTTCACTACTTGGAACCTCTCAGAAAAGGAGTTATGGAAAAAATGGCACACCTTGTTGAATTCAGGATTATTCTAGAGAGTGACCTTGTAGAGCGTGCCCCGCATAGAATATTTGTTGAATTGATATGAAACTATTACATATAATACTAAAGATTGTACTCTAACCAACACATTTGGTCTTACTGAATTTGGATCTGTTATGAAGAAGTTATGACGTTTTTACCCAAAACACATGTTTTTGACTAGTTTCAGGACTAGCCACAAACCCTATTTTCCACGGAGTGTAACTCCAAAAATACAAAGACCCACAAGATGAATTTTTTACCATAGATACTTGGATATGTTTCCTCAATGGCATAGAAATTTCACTATCTGAATCATTCTAGAAAAAAAGTTATTGCGAAAATGGTGATATGACCTGAAAAAAACATACCTTAGAAAGCATCATCAAAAGAATTTATCCTTCCTTGAATTTCGGCCTTATTTTCTTCACTTTCCTCATAAATTTGGCTTAGATATCCTTCGGTTACCTCAGACACCTATAGGTATTCAATATGCTCAAGTGTTTCTTAAATGAGAGAGCCTTGCCTCTTATTTATACTCTCCAAGTAGCTTCCTTAAAAACATCTTCTATGTCAGTTTGCCCACTTTCCTTATTTTAGGGTTAACCCACTTCTAATTTCTCCATTAAATTTATTATTGAATTAATTTATTTTGTATTCACTTTGAATTATATTACACTCATCACTTCACTTTATTATTTACCTTTTAAAAACTCTTAAACCACTTTGACTACTTTGACCTTTTGGGGCTTCTAGATGACATATGTGGGTCCTCCAACTTCGTAAGGCCATAACTCTCAAACCGTGAGGAGTTATGTGGCGTTCCACATACCACCAGAAATGGAATGACATGTACTATCCATATAGAATATTATTACCTAAAAATATATCAAAATGCATATGTTTATCCATCAAACAAACTTGGGTTCATTACCCAAACCTAGGTTCTCCAACTTCTCATGGCCATAACTCTCTAACCATGAGTTATGTGACATTCCACATAGCACTGGAAATGGCATGACAAGAACTATCCATATAGAATAGTTTAACTAACAAATTCACTAGCGTTCAACTCATTATTCCACAAATAAGCATGGGTTCTCTAACCATACTTCTAGGATAACTCCATCTGCAAAGCATCTCCCCCTGAGGGATTTCACTATAAGGGGACCACTTTGGAGTTCATCCATTTTTACTTATTATCAATCATGAAAATACAATAATGAGTCATATTTACATCAAACAATCTTGGGTCCATTACCCAAACTTTGTGCTACGGGGTTTTCTTCAAGGGTTGACATCAATGACAACCAACCTTAATCAACAATATCCCCCTTTGGCATTGATGGCAAAAATCTGATGCAATAATGAAATCATATCACTCATGCTCCCCCTGGAACCATTCCTATGTCATCTGCATCTGATAAATCTCTCCCCCTTTGTCATCAATGGAAAATGTATCTTTCCATCCGGGTTTGCTCCCCCTGACTAAAGTGTCCTCTTATGGCGCTTCCTCGTGTAAATCTAAGACATATAAGATAAGGATTCAAAAAGAATTCATTTTGGAGTAGAAATAACTCCAAGTCTCTGGCGAAGATATTCAAAGGATTCTCGTGGAAGTGTTTTTGTGAAGATGTCTGCAACTTGTTCTTTTGTGCCCACATACTCAACTCTAATGTTCTTTTCTGCAACCTGCTCTTGTAGAAAGTGATACTTTATTGGAATGTGCTTCGTCTTTGAGTGCATCATCGGGTTCTTCGAGATAATTATGGCACTTGTATTATCACAATATATTGGAATGGGTTCATCATACTCAACATGTATATCTGTCAGAGTTTGTTTCATCCAAAGAACCTGTGTACAACATGATGTTGTCGCAATATACTCTGCCTCGATTGTAGATAAAGATATTGATGATTGTTTCTTGCTTAGCCATGATAATAAACACTCACCCAAGTAGAACACTTCTCCACTGGTGCTTCGTCGGTAATCAATACAACCTACCCAATCTGCATCTATGTAGGCAATAAGTAATATATCCTTTCCTTTTGGATACCATAATCCAAACCCTTATGTTCCTTTGAGATATCTGAAAATCCTCTTCACTGCTAACACATGTGACTCCTTTGGTGTTGCTTGAAATCATGCCGCCTGTCCAACTGTCTGCATTACATCAAGTCTGGATTCTATCACATATAGTAGGTTGTCAATCATTGACCTGTATTGCCTCTGATCTGTAGACTTTGAATCATCATCTTTGCTCAACTTGTAACTGGTTTGCATGGGAGTGATAATTGGTTTGAAATATTCCATTCCGAACCTCTTTATCATTTCTCTGATATACTTGGTTTGAAAAATAAAGATTCCTTGGTTTCTTTGATGTATATGAAGTCCCAAAAAGAAGGATAGTTCTCCAAGTAACGACATTTCAAATTCATTATGCATATCTTTTGCAAATTTCTGGCTTAACCTGTCATCATCACTACCAAAAATAATATCATCAATATAAACTTCAATTAATAAAATATTACCTTCACTTACCTTGATGTAGAGGTTGTTGTCTGCACTTCCTTTTCTGAACCCTTCATGTTGCAGATACTTATCCAGTCTAGAGTACCATGCTCTAGGAGCCTGTTTTAGACCATACAAGGCCTTCTTTAATTTACACACATAATCTGCGTTCTTTTACAACTGAAATCCTTTTGGTTGTTCAATGTAGACTTCTTCTTCAAGTTCCCCATTCAGAAAAGTTGACTTTACATCCATATGACATAATTTAACATTTTTGGAGCATGCATAGGCTAAAAGCAACCGGATTGCCTCCATTCTGGCAACTAGAGAAAATGTCTCTTCAAAGTCAATTCCTTCAATCCATGCATATCATTTACATACCAATCTAGCTTTGTTCCTTGTAACTTGTCCATGTTCATTTAATTTATTCCTGAAAACCCATTTTGTGTCGATCACGTTCTTATTCTTTGGTCTTGGAACCAGTTCCCAAGTGTCATTTTTCTCTATTTGATCCAATTCTTCATTCACGGTCTTATTGAAAAATTCATCCTTGTTGGATTCTTCAAAACAGTTTGGTTCAATTGTAGATAAGAGTGCTAGGTGTGTTTGTTCTGGTGAATGTATTTTTCTTCTAGTCTCAACTCCTACACGTCGGTTTTCAATAATCTGATCTGAAGGATGATTCTTCTGTACTCATTTTCTAGGTGTCTTTGGAGATACTTGTTGAACTTTCTCTTATGTTTCTGTTGGATTCTCTTCATCTTCCTCTTCTACTTCATCTTTTGCTTCTTCTTCTTCGAAAAGTTGCTCCATTGATTTGTTTTCTTCTTCCTTTGATTATGGTCTGTTTGTTTCATCAATTGTTACGTTGATGCTTTCCACAACTTTGTTCAATCTTAGATTGTAACACTTGTATTCTTTCCTTGTACTTGAGTAACCAACAAGTACTCCTTTGTCCACAAGAGAGTCAAACTTTCCCATTTTTCCATCTTCTCTTTTGATGTAGCATTTGCTTCCAAAAACTCTGAAGTGCTTCACATTTGTTGGTCTTCCTTTCCATAGCTCGTAGGGATTTTTATCAGTGTTGTTTCTGAGAATTACTCTGTTTTGAATGTGAATTGTTGTATGCACTGCATGTGTCCAAAATATATCTGTCAATTTGGAATCCATTAGCATTGTTCTAGCCATTTCCTGTATTGTCATGTTCTTTCTTTCAACAACTCCATTCTGTTGAGGTGTCCTAGAAATGACGAATTTCCTTTTTATTCGATGATTGTTGTAGTAGTCCATAAATTTCTTTGAAGTGAACTCCCCTCCATTATCAGATCTCAAGCATTTGATTCTTGTATCCATCTCATTTTCAACCATTTCCTTGTAGATCTTGAAATTTTCAAAATCTTCTGACTTGTTCTTGAGAAAGCAAACTACAGTCATTCTTGTATAATCATCAACTAATAACATAAAGTATTTCTCACCTTTTAAGCTATTTGTTGTAGTTGGTCCAACTAGATCAGTATGCACAATCTCCAATGGTCTTGTTGTTGAATATTCCTTTGATTTGAACCTGTTCTTTGTTTTCTTTCCTTGTTGACAATGCTTGCATAAAGTGTTGGTTGGTTTCGTGATCTAGGGAATTTATCTGACTGCTTCTCTTTTGTTGACTTTGACAAGGTTATCAAAATGCATGTGATCCATTCTTTTGTGCCATAGCCAAATTTCATCTTCCTTTCCTAGACAACACTTTTCATTTCCAATTTCACTTAACACATATATGTTGTTTGAAGTTCTTGCAGTTGTACCGACCAATTTCCTTGATCCTTCTCTTCTTATCTCACACTTTTGTGAATAGAAAGTAACTTTATGACCTTGGTCACACATTTGACTCACACTTACAAGATTATGTTTCATAACTTCTACTACTAGAACATTTTGTGCATTTTTATTCTTGTTCCCAATTCAGATTGCGCCTTCTCCATTGATTTTGGCTGAATTATCATTTCCGAAGGAGACTGATCCATTTCTTTCCTTTCGCAATGTAAGAAATGTGTCTCTATCACCTATCATGTGTTTTGAACACCCACTGTCAACATACCAATCGTGTTTCTTCTGCTTAGATTGTAGAGCGACTGTGCATTCTTCATTGATATATTGATCTTTCTTTCTTATCCATGTCATTTTCTGGGGTTCTTGTTTGTGACTATTGTTATTCTATTGATGTTCTTTAGGAGGGACTGTCATTCTACAATTTTTGGCCACGTGTCCAAAATTATTGCATTTGTAATATTCCACTTCAATGCTCAAAGATTCAAACATGTTGTAACTTCTTCTTTGTGTTTCACTAGGTCTTCTTGAGTAACCCCTTTGTGTATGAATCTTAAAGTTGTTTTTGTTCATGTTGTTAGCTCTTCAATTCACAACTTTATGTCCAAAATTATTACATGCATAACATAAACCAAAAAATATAGTTTTATACCTAGGAGTTGAAGATCTTCTGGAAGAAGGTGCTCTTATGAATCCTTCTTCTTCTTGAGGCTTGTATGTCTATTGTTGATTCTGAAATCTAAATCTTCTCGGTGGAGAAGTGTCCCTATAATCTTCCTTGTACATCTTCCTATCCCCTTTGATTGTTTTTGCATAGCTTTTTGGATTTATTTCTTGCTCTGTTGTTTTGGAGCTTGATCCATTTTCTGTGTGATTGTATCCAAGTCCAAACTTGTCAAGATGAGATTTTTTATTGATGATAATGTCATCTAGAACTTTTGAGTTATTCTGCATATTTTTATTTTGAATATATTTTCTTAGTGTGACAATCTCTGCTTCCAAGTTTCCAATGATCTTATCATTTTCTTCTAGTTGTTCTTTGAGTGCTTCTTCAATTCTTTTATCTTCTTCTATTTGAACCTTCAATCTTGTGATCATTTGTTCTAGTTCTCGAGTGTCCTTTTTCTTGTCTAGTTCTGCTTGTAGTTTCTTGTTTTCCTTCTTTTCTCTTCTAATAACTTCTATGGCACACATTAATTCTTCTCAATAGTCAACTTCTGCCTCTTCAATTTCATCCTCGACTTCTTCATATCCTTCTTCGTCTTCTTCATATTCTTCTTCGGAGTCGTCTTTGTCATAATATTTTACTGCCATGAATATAACTCTTCATGTCTCACTGTCACTGATTTCATCTTCATCTGATGATGAGATGTCTTCTTTGATGCATAATCTTTTCTTGAAATCTTTCTTTGTAGTTCTTTTTCCTTTATATGTGTGTTTTCCTTTTGAGTAACCTTCATCATTTCTCTTTTTCTTATGAGGACATTTGTTAGCAAAATGACCAATACCATCACAATTAAAACAAATTAAAGGAAGCTTACCTCTATACCTACCATTGGTTCCATTGTTTAGTCTTTTGATGAAGTTGGTCACTTCTTCATCATCTTCTGAGACGTCCATGTTGCTTCTATATCCTTCTTGTTCCTTTTTATTTTTCTTTGATCTTTTGGATGCTTTGAAGGCTGCTTCTTTTACATATGGATTTTCTTGTTCAGTTCTCATTCCATATGTTGTGAAGATTCCATGCAGTTCGTCCATGCTTATTGAGTTCAGATCCAATCTTTCTTCTAGTGTTGATATCTTAGGGTTGAATCTCATAGGAAGAGATATTAGTACCTTTTGAACAATTACAGATTCTTCGATTTCTTCTCCCAATCTTATGATTGCATTCATTGTTTCATCAAGTCTTAAGAAGTAGGCTGCAATATTCTCATCGTCCTTCATTTTTAGTTGTTCGAACTAACCTCTATAAGTTTGAAGTTTTGTTGCTTTGACTTTTGTATCTCCTTCGTAAATATTTTGAAGCTTGTCCCAAATCTCTTTGGCAGATTTACAATGTGCAACTTTGGTGAATACGGATTCACTAAGACCATTCAAAAGTATATTTGTAGCTTTGGAATTATCCTGAACAAGTTTCACTACTTTGTCATTTTTTGGTGGAACTGTTGGTATTGTGTATCCATCTACAATTAATTTTCAAATTTCAAACCCATGTGCTTGTATATATGTCTTCATCCTTATGCTCCAAAAAGCATACTTCTATCCATCAAAGTGTGGTATTCCATTTTTATATGAGTTGGTACCCTCCATGATCTACCTTTCAGTGGTTAAAATGATTTCTGAAGGAACCTTCTTTGATACCAATTGTTGGATTACTTAGAGGGGGGGTGAATCAGTAATAGCGTAATTATAATCATTTTTCTCCAAATAATCCATGTGTTATATCAATGTATAATTATTATCCAATAATGAGCAATAAGAAATGAACAATCACACACATACATAGTACACCAGTGTTTTACGTGGAAACCCAAATCGGGAGAAAACCACGGAATGATTTATCTTATATGTCTTGAAGAATTACATTCATTGGAAGCACCAACTTCCTTTGTTTTCCAGCTGCAACTGGAAGGAGGCTCTAACCACCTATTTTCTCAGGCTACAACCAGAGGGAAGCTCCAACTCCCCAATTCTCTGGCTACAACCAGAAGGAGGTTGCAACCCCCTATGTTCTTCGACTACAACCATCTGTCCTTGCCTCGTCCAACTGCCCTGAAGTAAAAGTAGAATGATGGAACCATTTTCACACTATCACTGTGAGATATACCTCTATAAACATGTACCAATAAACTTGAACCATGCATCAACCTGTACCTCAACCTGTAATCAACATGTACCATAAACAAGTGCATCAACCATGCACCAACCTGTACCAAACAATCTGTAATGAACCTGTACCATAAACAAGTGAAACCAACCATGTACCAAGTATGTACCAACATCATCAACTATACACCTCATGTATGTGTCAACTCATCAACTACTTGTCTTAACCATGTACCCAACTTGTACCTCAACCAAAAGCCCTCATCAATTTTATCATCCAAATATGATTTGTAACTCTGTAATATACATGGTGTATATGATCACATACCCTCAAACCTTCCTTAACTTTAACAACAAGAGATTAGCATTTTCATCAAACATTTATTTAGTCTCACAAGACTAGTTTTGGATTAGTCAACAACCCTAACTTGAAATAATCATAATTTTGTACTTGTAATGAATAAAGATCTGCAATTGATACACAATGTTCTTTAGTGTGTTTTATGCAATTCCTCCAGGTGTCACTACTTGGAACCTCTCAGAAAAGGATTTATGGGAAAAATGGCACACCTTGATGAATTCTAGATTATTCTAGAGAGCGACCTTGTGGAGCGTGCCCCGCACGTAATATTCATTGAATTGATATGAAACTATTACATAGAATACTACAGACTGTACTCTAACCAAAAAATTTGGTCTTACTGAATTGGGATCTATTATGAAGAATTTATGATGTTTTTACCCCAAACACATGTTTTTGACTAGTTTCAGGACTAGCCACAAACCCTATTTTCCAAGGAGTGTAACTCCAAAAATACAATGACCCACAAGATGAATTTTTTACCACATATAATTGGATATGTTTCCTTAATGGCACATAAATTTCACTATCTGAATCATTCTAGAAAAAACATTATTGCGAAAATGGTGAGATGACCTGAAAAAAACATACCTTAGAAAGCATCATCAAAAGAATTTATCCTTCCTTGAATTTAAGCCTTCTTTTCTTCACTTTCCTCATAAATTAGGCTTAGATATCCTTTGGTTACCTCAGACACCTATGGGTATTCAATATGCTCAAGTGTGTCTTAAATGAGAGAGCCTTGCCTCTTATTTATACTCTCCAAGTAGCTTCCTTAAAAACATCTTATAGGTCACTTTGCCCACTTTCATTATTTTAGGGTTAACCCACTTCTAATTTCTCCATTAAATTTATTATTGAATTAATTTATTTTGTATTTAATTTGAATTATAGTACACTCATCACTTCACTTTATTATTTACCTTTTAAGATCTCTTAAACCACTTTGACTACTTTGACCTTTTGGGGCTTCTAGATGACATATGAGGGTCCTCCAACTTCGTAAGGCCATAACTCTCGAGTCGTGAGGAGTTATGTGGCGTTCCACATACCACCAGAAATGGAATGACATGTACTATCCATATAGAATAGTATTACCTGAAAATATATCAAAATGCATACTGTTATCCATCAAACAAACTCAGTTCCATTACCCAAACCTGGGTTCTCCAACTTATCATGGCCATAACTATGATTGTTATGCAGATATCTACGATTGTTATAACAAGGACCCACGGATGCTCAAAATAAATTTGAAGAAACAAAAAATAATTCTCTTTTGTTGAATTTTTGAGTAGGATGTCTATTCATTGGAGGGAGTGCGAAAAAGAAGAGATTGATAATGTTGTGATTAATGATGATGACACCAAAGAATCTCTTCGATAGTGTGGAATGTATAAGTTTTTCCAAACAAGTGAAATGCGATCTCAAAGGAGATTGTTCAATATCCTCATTGATTACTGGAATCTAGATGCTGAGGCATTTATGCTTGGTGGGAAGTCTCTAACCATCAATGTTGAAGACATCTACTTCATCACCAAATTATCCCGTAGAGGGAAAGTGCACAACTTCACAACCCGTAGGGGAGGTGGTCGAACTTGTTGATTAAGGTTGGTTGTCATTGATGTCAACCCTTGAAGAAAGCCCCGTAGCACAAAGGTTTGGGTAATGGACCCAATATTGTTTGATGTAAATATGACTCATTATTGTTTTGTCATGGTTGATAAGAAGTAAATATGGATGAACTCCAAAGTAGTCCCTTTATGGTGAAAGCCCTCACGGGAAGATGTTTTGTGGAGTAAGAAAACCCATGCTTAATTATGGAATAATGAGATGAAGGAAAGTGAATTTGTCAGGGAAAATATCCTAGATGGATAGTGCTTGTCATGTCATTTCCGGTGGTATGTGGAACGTCACATAATTCCTCACGGTTAGAGAGTTATGGCCATGAGAAGTTGGAGACCCCAGGTTTGGGTAATGGACCCAAGTTTGTTTGATGGGTAACGGTATGAGTTATGATATATTTTTAGATAATATTATTCTATATGGATAGTAAATTTCATGCCATTTCTGGTCGTATGTAGAACGTCACATAACTCCTCACGGTTTGAGAGTTATGGCCTTACGAAGTTGGAGGACCCTCATATGTCATCTAGAAGCCCCAAAAGGTCAAAGTAGTCAAAGTGGTTTAAGAGATTTTAAAAGGTAAATAATAAAGT
>ML780453.1:170371-180847 GCA_009831015.1 Picea engelmannii | reverse complement strand
AAGAAGAAGTCTACATTGAACAACCAGAAGGATTTCAGTTGTCAGAGAACACGGACTATGTGTGTAAATTAAAGAAGGCCTTGTATGGTCTAAAACAGGCTCGTAGAGCATGGTACTCCAGACTGGATAAGTATCTGCAGCAGCCAGGGTTCAGAAAAGGAAGTGCAGACAACAACCTCTACATCAAGGTAAGTCGAGGTAATATCTTATTAATTGAAGTTTATGTTAATGATATTATTTTTGGTAGTGATGATGACAGGTTAAGCCAGAAAATTGCAAAAGGCATGCAGAATGAATTTGAAATGTCGTTACTTGGAGAACTATCCTTCTTTCTGGGACTTCAGATACATCAAAGCAACCAAGTATATCAGAGAAATGTTAAAGAGGTTCAGAATGGAAGATTGCAAACCAATTATCACTCCCATGCAAACCAGTTGTAAGTTGAGCAAAGATGATGATTCAAAGTCTACAAATCAGAGGCAATATAGGTCAATGATTGGCAGCCTACTATATGTGACAGCATCTAGACCAGATGTAATGCAGGCAGTTGGAAAGGTGGCACGATTTCAAGCAGCACCAAAGGAATCACATGTATTAGCAGTAAAGAGGATCTTCAGATATCTCAAAGGAACATAAGAGTTTGGATTATGGTATCCAAAAGGAAAAGATATATCACTTATTGCCTACACAGATGCAGATTGGGTAGGTTGTATTGATGACTGACAAAGCACCAGTGGAGCAGCGTTCTACTTAAGTGAGTGTTTGGTATCATGGCTAAGAAAGAAACAATCATCAGTATCTCTATCTACAGCTGAGGCAGAGTATATTGCAGCAGCAACATGTTGTACACAGGTTCTTTTGATGAAACAAACCTTGACAGATATACAGGTTGAGTATGATGAGTCCATTCCAATATATTGTGATAATACAAGTGCCATCAATATCTCAAAAAACCCGGTGATGCACTCCGAGACAAAGCACATTCCAATCAAGTATCACTTTCTACGGGAACAGGTTGCAGAAAAGAACATCAGAGTTGAGTATGTGGACACAAAAGAACAAGTGGCAGACATATTTACAAAACCACTTCCATGGGAAGCCTTTGAATATCTTTGCCAAATAATTGGAGTTATTTCTACTCTAAAAATGAATGCTTTTTGAATTCTTATCTTATATGTCTTAGATGTACATGAGGACGCACCATAAGAGGATAGTTTGTCAGGGGGAGCAGCCCCAGATGGAAAGATACCTTTGCCATTGATGAAAAAGGGGGAGAGATTTATCAGATGCAGAGGACAGAGGCATGGTTCAAGGGGGAGCATATTTATCAGATGCAGAGGACAGAAAAATGGTTCCAAGGGGAGCAGATTTATCAGATGCAGAGGACAAAGGCATGGTTCCAGGGGGAGCATGAGTATAAATAAGAGGAAAGGCTCTCTCATTTGAATCACACTTGAGAATATTGAATATCTATATGTGTCTGAGGTAACCAAGGATATCTAAACTGGAATTTTGAGTGAAGGTGAATAAAATAACGCCGAAATGCAAGGAAGGATAAATTATTTTGATGATGCTTTCTAAGGTATGTTATTTACAGGTCATCTCAACATTTTCACTATAAATTTATTTTTATAATGATTTAGACCGTGAAATTTCTATGCAAGTGAGAAAACATATCCAAGTATCTGTGGTAAAAAATTCAGCTTGTGGATCATTTTATTTTTGGAGTTACACTTCCTGGAAAATAGGGTTTGTGGCCAGTCCTGAAACTAGTCAAAATCAGGTGTTTCGGGTAAGAACATCATAACTTCTTCATAACATATCCAAATTCATTGAAAAAAAATGTGTTGGTTAGGGGACATTATTTAGTATTCTTTGTAATATTTTTAGATCAATTCATTGAATATTTTGTGCGGGGCACGCTCTACAAGGTCGCTCTCTAGAATAAGCCAGAATTCAGCAAGGTATGCCATTTTTGCTATAACTCCTTTTTTGAGAGGTTCCAAGTAGTGACACTTGGAATAATTACACAAAACACACTGAAGAACATTGTGTATCATTTTCATATCTTTATACATTACAGGTTCAAATTTATGATTACTTCAAGTTAGGGTTGTTGACTAATCCAAAACTAGTCTTTTGAGACTAAAGAAAAGTTTGATGAAAATGCTAGTTTCTTGTTGTTAAAGTTAAGGAAGGTTTGTAGGAATGTGATCATATATAGCAGGTCTATTACAGAGCTACAAATCAAATTTGGATGATGAAATTGATGAGGGCTTTTGCTTGTGGTACATGTTGAGTACATGGTTGAGACAAGTAGTTGATGAGTTGGCGCACATACATGAGGTGTATAGTTGATGATGTTGGTACATATTGATGAGTCATAGTTTATGAGTAGTTGACACATGATTGGTACATACTTGGTACATGGTTGGATGCACTTGTTTATGGTATAGGTTGATTACAGGTTGGTGCATGGTTGATGCACTTGTTTATGGTAAAGGTTGATTACAGGTTGATGCATGGTTGATGCATGGTTCAGATTTATTGGTACAGGTTTACAACGGTATATCTCACAGTGATAGTGTGACAGTGGTTCCATCATTCTACTTCTACTTCAGGGTGGTAGGACGGGGCAAGGACGGGTGGTTGTAGCCACCTTCTGGTTGTAGCCGGAGAACATTGGGGGTTGTAGCCTCCTTTTGATTGTAGCCAGAGAATTGGGGAGTTGGAGCTTCCCTCAGGTTGTAGCCTGAGAAACTAGGGGGTTGGAGCCTCCTTCCAGTTGCAGCTGGAAAACAAAGGAAGTTGGTGCTTCCAATGAATGCAATTCTTCAAGACATATAAGAAAAAGCATTCTGTGGTTTTCTCCCGATTTGGGTTTCCACGTAAAACATTGGTGTACTGTGTATGTGTGTGATTGTTTATTTCTTACTACTCATTATTGGATAATAATACTACATTGATATAACATTTGAAGAAAAAGGATTATAATCATTCTATTATTGATTCACCCCCCCTCTCAGTAATCCAACAGAACTATCAATGACTACATAAATGAATACTGTGAGGATGGCATGGAGAAAATGGGCTCTCAAGTGCCTATCAAATATATAACCAGCCTGAGTCTAAAGGTAATATTGTCTACTATGGTGTGCATTGTGGGGTATACATCCTTTCACGTGGCCTCTCGGTCACAAATGCAGCATGGGGTTGATTTCTTGAGACCCACGATGTTTGAATAGAGAACCACCTTTATTACTTGCATGAAGACTTAGTTGACTAATTGCAAGCTACGAAAGGGTAAGAACTTTGGTTTCAACAACATTCTCTGCACATTCTTTTTCAAGAGGGTGCCAAGTATGAGCCCAAAGAATTATGTTAGAGGAAACTTACGACCACAATTCGCTATGGTACAATGCACTGAGCTTTTGGATTTCCTAGGAGGAGGACAATTGTTCAATCCTTATGATGATAACTTCTTCACTTTGTGGGAACGTCAGGTACCCTTTATCAAGGATTATATGTATATCAGAATCAACTTTTTTGGAAATCCTAATGTCATCATTCCTCTCAAAGATGAGCTTCAAGGCACATGTAACCTTTTTTTTATTGATTTATTTTTTTGTTTTTAATTATATATTATATATACAGAGAAACAGAAGAAAACCTTGTATTTTTGGTGAGATCCATAATATTAACATGTGTTCCTCAGATGTGCAGATAGAGCACCAATGAGATCATTCGACGTTCCATTACATAATTTTTGAGGGAGAGATGAAGCAAGGCCTAGCGATGATGTGACAAGGACCTTATGGAGTGTTAGCAGAATCATGGAGGCACTAACACGCTCCATCACGTTGACCAATATAGATGACATGCCAATAGGGATGCAACGTCATACTCTAGGAGTACCCCAAACATGGGTCTGTCTATTCGAAATTTAGCGAATGTCGTGGTTTTCTATGAAAAAATTCACCAGCCTCAGGCCTAGACTATTACGTGCCAAGAGCACAATTTTGTACTTATAGACATTTGGGGCTAGTGGCCAAAATTTTGTACTATGGACCTCTTTTGGACTTGTATATATTGTTGGAGTTACTTCACACACACCTAGGATTTATTTTTCCTAAGGTTATTCCTCATTTATTAGTCATAATTAGTCATTATCCAGTCTCCTATATTTTAGGGGAGAATATTCCCCCTGGAGAATATTCTCCTTCAGTTGACACTTCAGTTTAACTATTTGAGTTGAGCTTAGATGTTGCATTGGTTTTGTCACCATGCAACATTGGGATCATCACCATGCTAATGTGCACTTTCATTGCGATCATCACCAGATTAATGCATTACCCTTGATTCCCTGATCTACTCCTCACTAATCTCTTCAGTTAGTTAATTGAAGACTAGTTGACTAGTTAACTCAGCTAGGTGGCAGTTCACTCCCGTAACTACCTGAGAGACTAGACTAGGTGGCAGTTTACTCTTGTAACTACTGGTGTGTGTCCAGATCAATCTAGACCACCACTATAGCTCATTAGTTACTCATGTATCCTATATCTATTGTAAATTATTCACTCTTTGAGTGTGGAATACAGTTAATGAGAATTCTTCCATTCTCTCTCCTTCTTCTTCTTTCTCCAATTCTCTCTGCAAATGTGTGTATTATTTTTTAGCTAGATCTATTTTATGTAGGTTCAATACATTTACATATATATATCTATCTTTTTGAGCATCATTTTTATATTTTACTTACAAATGATAAATATTTACATGTGTAAAAGTGTGTGCTTGTGTTATGAATGGGATAAATGCCAATCTAAAATGTAATTAGCATATGCATCAGTTACTAGATTATTGCGCCTAGGAACATGTTGATAAGTAATAAACTCAGATGATTGTTCCAGAAGATGTACCCTAAGAAATCGACATAACAAGATTAGATCGTGAATACAATATAAACCATTCAATTGCGACACAACCAACTGAGAATCCAAGAACGCATTAAGGCGTTGAATTCCCTGTGACAGAGCATCTCACAAAAGTTTGATGACGATGTTATATTCAACAACATTATTTGCAGTTTCTCCAAGACAAATACCTCTAGCATATACTAGTTGGTTTGTGGGCGAATAAAACACCCAGGTAGTTGAAACCAAGTTTTGAGTGTGACGACTAGCATCGTCTGCGAATATAATATAGAGTGACGACTCCCCTAGCATCTCCCACACAGTAGAATCAAATCAGTAAAAAAACACATGGAAAATGAATAAACCTATACAAAAATGTTGCGCCCGCACAACAACCTCCCAATTTTCTTTTCTTAGCCTCTATCCAAGACAAGAAATTGGCCCCACCTTCAATTCTTCCAACTAAAACCCTCGCACTCTCTCCCTCGTGAAAATAGCTACGCCCAAGTTCTCCTCACCCTACCTCACCTTATCATTTCCAGTTCCTCGTCATATCACTTCTACTCAACAATCCACATGTTTTCAAGTTCCCTCTTCTTCCGTTGACACATAGTGCATTGAATCACACACCCTTTATTTCACCTTAACAGTGGTGCACTAGTGATTCCTTCACCAATTCATAATCCACCTCCCTTTGAACTTGGATGACGTGTCATTTCACCTCAACTAAACTTCACTTACGTGTGTCTTCCTCACCTGCAAAGTATGTGTGATCAACGCCAACACATCGATAATATTCATGTCTCCATCATCACCACACACACTCCTTTCACCCATTGACTTTCTTCCACTTATGTCGATGCATCGCATATCAAAAAAAATCCCTCCCTATTTCCTCGTTACATTTCTTATTGACGAGGTTCACCTCTTCTTCCTGACAAGCTACCCGTTGAAAAGTTTCCCTCTCTTGTCACAAATGCGTCATCGGAAGGATGTCAACCCCTCGTCGTTGTTGAGAACATCGAAGAAAATCCACTTCCTCTCGCCAACTCTGATAAGGTCAACATAGCCCACTTTTTCCTTGAGGCTTATCTCGTCCCCCTCCCAGCTCATCACCCTTCTTACTGCATCCTCCAGTCAATCCTCTAAACATTTTCCAATTATTGACCAAAATTTCCACACCTATTTAGATCGTTGGTCAGTGATTGTGTATTATTCCTAACCCGCTCCATATTGAATTCATAACCAAACTGATCTGTATTTCCAGCAGCTTGCATTCACGTACAACGTCATCTTTTTTATTTGTGCCTCTTGATTTTATGACTAACCATGGGCATGGAAGCATTGTATATCATTATATAGGTTAACTAAAGCATATGTAGGTCTCATGCTAGATCAAAAATGAATCCTGAAGAAAAATATGTCACCTCGGCTCTGAAACCATGTTAAGCACCTCAAATTTCAATTGGTTGTTTATAATTATATGCTATTAACACATCACCTCAGCTTCAATGGATGAAATAAGAGCCTGTATAACATAGATGACACAGGAACTTATGGAATCAAACTCTAGCGAAGCAATAGCAAGGAGTCCAAAATTTCATCTAAAAATGTCCTTGGTCACAATTTTGGGTACTGGCCAAAGTAGATTTGTCACTCCTTAAACAAACTAGTTGTATGGATTACATGATTAATATTCCAATGAAACTGACAGAATCGAAATATGAGGTTCGGAAGTGTCTAAATGATCACCAAGGATTTCCTTCCAAGCAAGCCTCAATAACCACAGCCATCATTTAAAAATGGATTCATTCAAATTCTTGAATAGTAGGTTCAATGATCGCAATAGAATCAACTCTCTATTCTCTTTGTATTGCAAAAAATGACACATCAATTAGATGTCATATGAGAGAGTTATGGTCTTTCTAACTCAAGCTCTTGTTGTTTCTTGTCGGTGAAGGGACACTTAAAAAAAATTCCAATTTTATCTTCCAAAAGAAAAGGAAAAGTTTTTGAAATCCTTCGATAGTTTTTTATTTACGATCTGAATCCATCAGAGGATTTGGTTCAAACTCTTCTCATAGGTGTCAAAGGATTTAGTTCAAATCCCTTAGAAACATATCAGAGGAGTTAGTTCAAACTCCTCCAATATGTGTCAGAGAAGTTAGTTAAAACTCCTCCAAAAAATATTGGAGGAGTTAGTTTAAACTCCTCTGATGTGTGTCAGAAGAATTAATTTGAATCCCTCCAATACGTGTCGGAGGACTTAGTTCAAACTCCTCCAATGGAAAGTCAGAGGAGTTAGTATTAACTCCTCCGATGGCAAGTCGGAGGAGTTAGTACTAACTCCTTCAATAGCAGGTTGGAGGAGTTGATATTAAATCCTCTAATGGAAAGTCGGAGGAGTTAGTACTAACTCCTCTGATAGCAGGTCGGAGGAGTTAGTATTAACTCCTTTGATACAAATCGGAGGAGTTAGTACTAACTCCTATGAAACTAAAAACATCATCTCTCATAAAACATCCATAACTTTTGACCTGGGTGTACGTTTTACACGTTTGTTATACTATTGGAAAGGTATTTCCAAGTTCTACAAATTCATAGTTATATGATTTGAGAAATTATTAACATATGATATACTTATTTTTATATTAATATATAGTACATTATTGGCAACCCTGAAAACTGTAGCGCCTCAATCATGAGCGGATGAACCATGGATTGAATCCAGGGAAGCTTACTTGATATTTTAATTATTTAATTCCTCATTTATATGTATTCTAATGATTAGTCTTGACTGTTTATTTGAATTTACTCTCATCTATTGTATGTTGAATAGTGTTAGGTATCGAGCAAAGGAGGGTCACGCTCATTATTCTCAGGATGAAATCTATATTTTAAGACAACGAAGGAGCAATAGAGAAATATGTAGCAGTGACGGAGGAGCAACAAAGAAAATATGAGGCAAATGGATGAAGAAGATATCTATAAACTCCATGACGATCAATTGTGGAACTCGGATGATGACGATGCTACCATGGCCAAGGCAAGTCTTCATGATGTGTAAGGCACATATGGCCAAAATCCATGACAGTCCACCAATGCTAGGAGAAAAATTTGAAATGTAACCATTGTCCTTATTACTCATCATCACAAAGAGGATGAGGACAAACGTTGGAAGATGAAAGGTCACGAAAGGAGACGAAAGGCCAAAAGTCTTATTGAACTTCAATAAATACTAGAATAGAACCGAAAGAAAGGGATTTTGGCTCTTCAAACATTGTACACTTCTGAAATACTTTAGGAATACAATGTCAACTAAAATTGGAGAGTTGTCCTTAGAGTTTTTCATGTAATATTGTTGAAATTGTTAATATGGAGAAGCCCTCAGGGCCAACTTTTGATAGAGAGAAAGATTTGCATGTGTTGTTTTTTTGCCACTAACTATTTCAAGAAAAATGTTTTTTGTTCACATGGGATGTAAGAGCATGTTTGTTTATGGAATATTCTGATGCAATATATGTTTTCTTTCACTTTTGTTACTCTTTCTTATATTACAT
Organism: Picea engelmannii; assembly: GCA_009831015.1. NCBI lineage: Eukaryota > Viridiplantae > Streptophyta > Pinopsida > Pinales > Pinaceae > Picea > Picea engelmannii. Next base: position 172,377 of record ML780453.1, on the reverse strand, counting down.
GTCTTGAGTGAATGAGTTGTCAATGTATGTGATATAATGACTTATACTATTCTAGTTATATATTCATGTGCATGTGTTATCTAACTTTATTTCTTCATTGCAACTATCTGGGTGAAGCTATTGGTAGAGTTAGTTGCATGTCACAAATCATTCACTTACATTAATTCGCTCCTAGCTAGGATAGGGTAAATTAGATTCTTGCATTTACATAGTCTTCATCTACATCTTTTGTTTTCATAACCATCCATCATTGGTGGACTGGGTTATAACCGGTAGAACCAAACCAGCAATGGATGCCAGGCCAGAATGTGGATGGGTGTTAGAAAAACAGGACCGTGGAGCAATAAAATAAAACAAATGCGGAAACAAAACGCAGAAGATACACAATACAATAGAGACACAGATTTATGTGGTTCACCCAGTGTGGGCTACGTCCACCAGAGAAATTGCTAGGTCCTTCTTTTATTATTATCTAGCATATGAAGGGATACAACCTACAACAAACATGTTGTAACTTCCTCTTCTTTCTCTCACGGTCTCCTATCTTAGAATACAATATTCGCCATCAATCATAGCCGCAATACATTTCCCTCATAAAAGAGGGTTGCCTTCTAGGGAAAAAAACCCTAACATAATATCTATCGTTAAATCTGCGACCTTATGATGAACGGTCCAGATTTACAATGAAATTACAATATACATTTACAAGGCAATTTTTCCTTTGGGGGATTTTCCCCCGAACCCCTGTTGGGGGCCTGCTTGCCCCCAGCCGAGGGGATAGCCCCCCCGGACCCTGCAGAGGGGGTACCCCCCCTCTACACTCCCCCACGTGGAAGAGTGTACATACTTCTGGGGTGTAAATACTTCATGGGGTATAAACATGACTGAAAGTAAAATACCTCTGAATCATGAAGATAATCAAACTCCACAACCAACAATCTCCCACTTGGAGACTGATCCCAACAACTCCACCGCTATTGTATATGTTGGACTCTGAACCTTCTTGGACCTTGAAAATTTCTCATCTTCATCTTCATTCTTGAAGACCAACTGAAACTAAGCAGGAACTCAGTTTCTCCCTGGTTACCCCCTTTGTTAACATGTCTGCAAGATTATGTCTAGTGTGTATCTTTTCCAACTTCAAATGTCCATCTTCCAAGGTGGATCGTATGAAGTGGTACCTCAATTGTATATGCTTAGTCTTCGAATGGAAGGCTAAGTTCTTTGCAAGATGAATGGCACACTCACAGTCACAGTACAACCTGTTATTCTCTTGTTTCTTTCCTAATTCCTCCATAAACCTCTGTAACCAAATCATCTCTTTACTAGCCTCTGTAGCAGCAACATACTCAGCCTCTGTTGTTGAAAGTGCAACAACCTTTTGCAGTTTTGAAATCCAACTTACTATTGTTCCACCTATAGTAAACACATACCATGTGGTACTCCTCCTGCTATCTTTATCACCTGCCATATCTGAATCAACATATCCTTGTAGAACAATTTTTGAACCTCCAAAACATAATACATGATTAGCAGTACCTCTAAAGTATCTGAGAATCCACTTTACAGCCTCCCAATGTTCTTTACCTGGATTATTCATATATCTTCTCACAACTCCCACTGCATGTGCAATATCTGGTCTTATGCAAACCATTGCATACACCAAGCTGCCAACTGCTGATGAATATGGGACCCTGGACATGTATTCTATCTCCTCATGTGTCTTGGGATGCATTTCCTTAGTTAATTTGAAATGGTTGGCCAAATGTGTACTAACTAGTTTTGCATTCTGCATTCTAAACCTCTCCAACACCTTCTCTGTGTACTCACCCTGAGACAATGTCAGTTTGCGATTTTTCCCATCTCTTGTTATTCTCATACCAAGGATTTTCTTTGCAACACCCAAATCCTTCATCGCAAATGAATTAGCTAATTTCTTATTGAGCACATTTATATCCTGCATATTAGACCCTGCAACAAGCATGTCATCTACATACAATAGCAAG
>ML780453.1:123824-169171 GCA_009831015.1 Picea engelmannii | reverse complement strand
TCGAATGCAATAAACCCAAGTTTTTCTAGTTGCATCATCAATAAAAGTAATATAATAATGAGAGCCACCAAGAGATGATACCTGATCTGGTCCCCATACATCTGTATGCACAAGCTCTAACCTTTCACTCTTCTTTTCTTTTCCAACTCTGAGAAATCTAACTCATTTATGTTTTCCATAAACACAATGCTCACAGAAGTCCAAATCAATTTGTTTAAGATCTGGCAACAAATTATTTTGTGAAGTATCTACATCCCATTCTCACTCATGTGTCCAAGCCTATGATGCCACAGTGTTGTATCCACTCCCGTAGAAGCTAAAGAGATAGAAGAGTTAGTATTACCAGTACATAAATACAATGTACCTACCTTCTCTCGTTTCGCTATCACCAATGATCCTTTGATGACCTTCCACGTCTTATTTGTAAATATGGATATACAACCTTCACTTCCCAACTGCCCTGTTGAAATTAGATTTTTCCTTAAATCTGGAACATGTGTTGCCTCTTTCAACAACCATTGGTTTCCATTGCGTTGCTTTATTTTTACCTTTCCCATTCCAACAATTTTTCATGGTGCATCGTCACCCAAATGAACCTGTCCAAAATCACCTTGAACATAATCTAGAAAATGTTTCCTATGGGGTGTGGCATGAAATGAAGCCCCTAAATCTACTACCCAAGACTCAGAAATATTATCTACAGAAAGAATCAAAGCATCTTGTAACACATCACCTATTACATTTGCTTCCTGATTTCTCTCCTGCTATCCATCTCTTTGTTTCTTTGGAGCTCTGCAGTCTTTCTTCAAATGTCCTTTCTTCCCACAATTCTAGAACTCTATCTTTCCAAGTTTGGATTTGGATCTGCCCTTCCTAGAATTCCCACGGTTCCTTAAACCCTTTCCTCTATCCTTTTGTCTTCCCCTGTTCTCCATGTTCAACACATTTTCTGATGTCTCGCCTGTGCTTTTCCGTCGCATTTCCTCACTAAGGATAACACCAACAACATCATCAAATTTTAAAGTATTTGAACTAGAGACAGAGTTACTTACAGCCATGACCAAGTCATTCTAGTTTTCTAGCAATGAGCACAAGATTAGAAGAGCCCTAACCTCATCATCAAAGTCCACTTTTACAGAACTTAGTTGATTAGTAACGGTACTAAAATCATTTAAATGATCTGCAACAGACCCACCTTCTGACATCTTCATATTAAATAATCTCTTCATTATAAATACCTTATTGGATGCTGAGGGTTTTTCATACAATTTGGTCAATGCGTCCATCAAACCCTTAGTTGTCTTTTCCTTGGAAATATTGAAAGCCATTGATGTTGCCAGGCTCAGCCATATCATTCCTAGAGCCTTTTTGTCAAGAATCTCCCATTCTTCGTCCTTCATAGCTGTCGGCTTCTTTTCAATTCCGCCCAATGGTAGGAATAGATCCTTTTGATATAAATAGTCTTCCATCTACATCTTCCATAACTGGTATTTTTGGTCGTTAAATTTCTCGACCCTAAACTTTCCATCTTCCGACATTGCTCCCACTCGAACTAGGAACCCTCTTTTCCTACGAGTTACCTTTCACTCTGATAGCAGTTGTTAGAAAAATAGGACCGTGGAGCAATAAAATAAAACAAATGCGGAAACAAAACACAGAAGATACACAATACAATAGAGACACAGATTTACGTGGTTCACCCAGTGTGGGCTACGTCCACCAGAGAAATTGCCAGGTCCTTCCTTTATTATTATCCAGCATATGAAGGGATACAACCTGCAGCAAACCCACTGTAACTTCCTCTTCTTTCTCTCACAGTCTCTTATCTCAGAATACAATATTCATCATCAATCATAGCTACAATACATTTCCCTCATAAAAGAGGGTTGCCTTCTAGGGAAAAAAACCCTAACATAATCTCTATCGTTAGATCTGCGACCTTACAATGAACGTTCCATATTTACAATGAAATTACAATATACATTTACAAGGCAATTTTTCCTTCAGGTGCTTCGCCCCCAACCGAGGGGATAGCCCCCCCGAACCTCGCAGAGGGGGTACCCCCCCGAACCTCGCAGAGGGGGTACCCCCCCTCTGCACTCCCCCGCGTGGAAGAGTGTACATACTTCTGGGGTGTAAATACTTCATGGCGTATAAACACGGTTGAAAGTAAAAGACCTCTAAATTAGGAAGATAATCAGGCTCCACAACCAACAATGGGTTCCCTATTCAAAACGGTGAGAGGTCTAATTGGGACTTCTTACCGGGGAGAACCCCTTATTGTTGTCAGGAAAATTCAGACATGTCAATAGAATTGGTGCTCTAAGGAGGGTCAGACGATAAGCCTTCCCATGTGGAGTCATTTCACTTAAATTTTAACCAGCCCATGGATCCTCTCTATATATTTTTATTGGATGACCCTTTAAGTCTTCCAAGACCCACTGAAGGCATTCCAGTTAAGACATTCAATCTCTTGTCAAACCCAAAATTTGATGGTGAAGGGAATGTCTCTTCATTCATGCATCTCAATCATTTTGACACCACTTGACGAAATATTAAGATTGTTCATGACAATGAAATATGTTGACTATTCATCCTCACATTCGAAGGGAAAATTAAAACTTGGTTTAGGACCTTGCCAGCAAAATAGATTCATATCTGGAAACAATTTATGGAAGTCTTTATCATTGCTCATGAAGATTACATTTATGATTAACTCTTTAATGAACTAGCACAAATCCGTAGGCTTGGGAATGAATCTGAGAATGATTTATTTTGAATATTCATGCATATTTACTGTAGAATTCCTCAAAATTACGAACCCTTTGACCAAGAAATATTCGAGTGGTTTTCATATCTCATATATATTTATGAAGTGTGTGATCTGAATTATCAAACCATCTCTCATTCACAAGAATTGGATGTGATCACAAAAGATAGGGAGTACATGATCTATGACCAGTACTATAGTACAATTGTAGGGTAATCCTTATCAGAAATATTAGACCCTTTAATCGTGGAATGTGAACCATGTATCATCTCCTCTTCAGAAAATTGTGAGTCTCTATTGGTCTATGGCAAATTCCCCATTGAAGGAATCCCATCATCATCGAAATTTGAAGATCTTCATACACTCTATACAAATTTGTTTGATGATAATAACTCGTATGAGCACCAACCTATGTATCATCCAATGTTGCCTTCCCATTCTTCTTTCAACGATAAAGCACTAAATGATAAATTAGAATGAGAAAGTCTCCCATCTTTGATTGATCAAACACTCATCTTTAATGACACTTCATCTAGATTGCATCATTTTGAAAGTCCTTCATATTTTAATTTTTTGGAGCATGTTGAATCGGAACTTCATCTCAATAATCCAGTTTTCAGTGACTACTCTTTGGTTCCATAATTGAATATAAGCATCAACCTATCACTCATTGATCCTATACAATATGAGATTTCTGACCCTCGTGAACATATGATAAACACTGAAAATCTAAAGTATGCAAAGCACCATGAGTTTGTTGATCCTTATGAACAAATCACAACAAACGAACAACTCATCACCACGCAAAATACAAGAAACATTGAGTTGATTCAAGAACAGTTTTCATCTCAATCTGCTCTATAATTATATGTTACTCCCTAGGAGTAGATACATCACTTACCCATGGATTCTATCCCAATACTCCAACACTCCTCACATGATTTCTTTGATGTCATAGAAGAGCCTTTGGAGTTATCTTTTGCTCAGTGTTTCCCTCCAACAATCAACTATCAACTCTTCCCTCAACATGTGAAGTATGTGAAATGTGGACAGAGGGGGATTTGTATGGATAATGAGGCACTTTAGTTTTAGGCAATGATTATTTCAAGTTCTCATTATCTCACCTCAATGTCTGGAATGAATGTTATTACCCACTCTGAGACTCCTTCAAAGATTACATTTCACTTAAATTTTATTTGTGAGCCTCGTCATGTATTTCACTCACTTGCTAACTCCATGCAACAGTCATATAGTGATCCTTGCAAATTTTATGATGGAATCGAATCTTGGCTGGAGGGATTCTACATGTCCACATGCATCATGGACCATAATGTTTCCAAATTCAATTTGTTGGGTGGAAATTTGTGTGAGTTAATTCTTCATATCCTTCATCTATCACTGCTCCATTCTCTGCAATTGACCTTCATTGAACATGCGACCATAGGTTTGGAGTTGCTTGATTGGCTTCACTAGCACTATGCTTACACCTAGATTCCTTTAATATAGTGTAGGTTAGGTTAGGAATAATATTATCATAGTCGTCTTACTTCTGTTCTTCTCGCATAGCTTAGATATTTGCTTTTATTTTCATCTGAATATCATAGGTTTAAATTTGTTTTGGATTCTTCAATAAAGACCACCAACTGTCATTATCTTAATTTTCAATTCATGGTGATCGCTTTAGTTTAATTTATTTTTCATCAAAGTTTTGTTCTTTTAGTGCAATGCTTTCATTTTGTTTCACTGAAAGTTTGGTTCTCCATGTGTTCTCATCCATCTTCATGAGGAAACCCTGTGCAAAATTCTACTGGAAGATTTGTGTTTTTCTTCAGTAACACCCACTCTAATGTGCACAATTGAATAGTTTAATACCTTAAGATACTAAAATATGAGAATATATTGAAAAATACTTTACAGATGAGGGAAATGTAGTTAAGGTCCTTGAAAAGGGTAACATACCAACTGTACATGTTGTTGACAATTAAAATCGCAACGAGGATTTTGCCGACAAAGTATTGCTAAAGACTATTATTATAAAGCTAACAAGATATATAATACTAGTAGTTGGGACCCCCTTGTACACTGGGAGATCAGATCTGGTTCTTATTTCATGTTATTTTGTTGTTCAACACTGCTACATATTTCTACATGATTGATGAGATCTTGGTTCTAATTGCGACAAATGAATGATGGATAAGGCATGTTATGTGTGTTATGTTGCTCTAGGCTCTAATTTCATATTTGTTTTTTGTTTGTTAGTTTGCCCGTGACATGTGGGACTAACCTGTGGCTAAGAAACTGCGACTCAAGGGAATCTAAGCCGTCAAAATCACCCGAGGATCGCACCCGGCCTGAACCACACCAACCCTTAACATAGCTGGATTTTTTGTCCCCGCAGGTTTCGAAACGATGACTTTTAACAACACGGAGTACCTTAACAACACACTCCGTCATCGACTGTCCTACACCTCGGGGATGCCTCTAATTTCATGTTATGATGACCTATGTTACCCATTTTTACCCTTTCTATATGTTCTTGGATTCATTACTGTGACACCTACACAAGAGACATGTTAGTAATAATATATAAGAGCAGTTGAAAAGAGGTAAACGAAATATAACAAAGTGAAAAAGTAAGAAACTAGACTATACTAATATGCTACACTATATGCATTGGAATTAAAAGGATGTTATTCCTAGCTAACGTGGTTAGTGGCTATACGATTTATTGAGTTATATGGATATTATGTGATATGCATTATAGTAAGGTTGGCAGTGGTTAATGTGACATAGGGTGGCGCTCTTGGCAATTAATGGATCTTGGTTTCGATGCATGGTTTAATTGAAGGAGTTAATGGATTAGTGGGTTGGCATGTACTAAGGAATTGAATGACTAGAGGATGGAGGCAACATGCATTTATTGCACGTCCCTCCATACCCCTTCCACTGGCCGTCACCCTGGCTATTGTTCAATTGTGTTCATTGTGGTTAAGATCTGATTTTCAAGCAAAGGAATAATTGTTCAACCAAGCTCGCGTTTCTAAGGTTTTCATGGTTACATGTATTTCTTTTCTCCATCCATGAACCCACTCTAGTTATGAAATAGATATTGTCTTAGTGATGTATGGGTCTATACTTTCCTTAATTCTGGCAACTGTGTAAAATTTTGATATTTTTCTGGAATGGATGGTTGGTGTGGTTTCATTGCAATAATGTTTGAAGTTACAGTTTCATTGATCATTATGAGTTTAGAAGCCATGAAGGCTCTTTGTCATCCTTATTGGTCTTGGTTGAAGGGTTTTCATTCGGTCCAGATTGGTTGGTTGTCTCCACGCTTTCTTATCACCATACCCAGTCATTTGTTGTTATGGGGTTTGTTGGGTTTGAAACACCTTGTGTCATTGTGTATCATTCACTTGGGTATGGGTTCGTTCATGTTACTGGTGTCTATGCAGGGGTTTATGATATTCGTTATGCCAAAGGACTTGCTTAAGGTTGATTGCTATTTCTTGGCTCTGTTTTATCTCGGCATTCTTCAATTGATTGGGAAACCCATGAAGGTTATACCCTACGTGTTCTAAGTATTGTTACAGGACCAAAATGAAGCCTTGCTCCTTTGTTCATAATCTCTCCTATCACAGGAATTTTCACCATGTCTGTGAAGTTATTGGTGGTATACACTACGTGTGCACCATTGGTCTCAGAGGTTCTCACCCAATGTTGGGGGGTCGACTCTAGTCTCCCTGTATTGGTCCATAGAGAAAACCCTTGACTTCTCAACCCCAGTTTTTGATAGAGGGAACCATTATGTCTGGTCGGGTATGTTGTTGATTGTTATGAGTTGGTGGTGCATCATCGATAGTATTCTATCATTGGCTCGTCTCTGTTGATTATGTTGACAGTGGTTTTGGTTATTGGTTTTTAGTCACTACAATTGGTCATTACAACAGTCAAATTGATAAGCTCGGCATGGTAAATTGGTTGATTCGAGAAATGAGATTGCACAGTCGTTGTCTATTACATTGCGATTATTGAATTATTGACCTAGCATTAGTATTAATTGATTAAGTCACAGCAATGCTTTGTGCGTAATGTGTGGGTATCTGTGGCCTTCCTACAACATGTTAGGTTAAGTTGATGATTGTTGTGAATGTGGGTTTTTAATTTCTATGGGAGTGTTGCAATCGTGGTAATTATAGCATGGCCATCCACTGTATATGCCATGGATATTATTGATTGCACCATCAGAGATGGTCACAGGTTTTTAAACAATATGGTTTTGTTGCAAATTTGATCAATTTATGAGTTGAGATCGGGCTTACTGTTGCTACCTCATTGTATTGATTGATAGCCCGACATTGTGGATGTTTAGATTCAGAGTAGTTAGACCTGTACAGTCACAGAAATACTCTGCATTTTTTCAAATGGTCTGTGTATTCCAAGCATAGTATGAGTTGCAATGGTGATTGTTGTCTGTGTGTCAGGATCTTTGCAATTAAAATATTGATAGTTGTATTTGGTTGTTCGTTATGTGTGTTGATGAATATCATGCATCGTAGCAGAGATAGACACAGGTTCTGTGATAGTGTAATCTCGTTACAATTTAATTATTAAATAAATTAAAAGACAAAATCAGGCACAGATTTTGAGTCTGTATTGATGATTGAAATAATTTTTGGGCAGTGGTTGATGAGTTGACGTTCAACAGAGTGGAAATAAGTGACTGTGTATTCATTTGGGAATTGTTTTAAAACATTAAATGGACAATGAGAAGAAACAGAACTCTTTTAAAGATTGTTGTGCGATGCATATTGTCTTCTTTGGTGACACTGGGTTAAAAATCTGATTACAAACAGTGAGCAAGTCAATGCACGGAAGTAATTGAATTATACACAATAGTTTTCATTTGATCACAGTGATTATTTGGTTGGTGTTATTTCTTTTTACATAATGGTTTGATGGATTACTTAATTAATTTTATGAATAGTTCTGCTCTCTTTCCCTGCCATTATTTCTCTTTTTGCTAATTACAGCCCCTTCACCTTCCCACATTCATTTTTCACTCCATGTTCTTAAGATTTAATTACAGTTAAGAAGAATTTTGTATTGAAGCAATTTGAAGTCACATTTCTTGGTTGGATCACGGTGATACTTTCTTTCGTTGCATTACAATTGATTGTTTGTTGTCTTTGAGTAGTAACCATGTTTCTTTTCCCCCTCATTTTATCATGTTTCACTCAATACAAACCCCTCGCATATCCTAGGACATTTTGTTCACCCCCTGCTCATAGACAACAGTTAAACAATTTGTATGGATTGGATTGCATGAGTCTGATATGTTGTTGAGCCAAAGTCTATTTCATATTTTTAAAGAGTTGTCATGTATGGTTGTAAAGGAACTATTTGCTAATCAATCATTCATGCAAGAATGATCTTTTTCAGCCGAGGTATCCATGGCAGAGGCAACCGAGGGAGAGGTAATTAGAACAGAGGCCGAAGAAAACCAAGGTTCTCTATATACTTTGATGTTGACTCGCAAGAGTTAGGATAGTTATTTTAGGCTGTATTTTTCAATTGGATTGGGCAAGGAGTGGTCCAACCTAGGCCTGAAAGGCCTCCCTTCCAAGCTCCACAAGCCCCTGGTATTCCTGTGCCCCCTCATGTCTCATTGCAACCCAAGGTTCCCGGAAACGACGGATCGCAAGAGATTGTCCACCCGCCAGTCTCCCAACATCGTGGCTGGGCCAATTTATCCTTACCTACTCCCCCACCTAACAATCATATTGTCCAAGCAACCCCTACCCACTCACCAGTGCAATCTTCCCATGCTAGCAAAAGATTGAAAATCGAGGCCCATCATGCCCCTAACAAAGGAAAATCCATTGCTACCCCTTCCTCACCCTCCAATGGATCTGATAAATATGGTCCTTCCTGAATGCATTTGAGGGACGATTGTTCTCATGTGATCAGCGAGATTAGGCCTAAAGGATCAGTGCATCCAAAGGCAAATTCAGAGAAATCAAAGGGTGACAACAACAATCAAGGAAGGATTGCATCTCAGAGTGGAAAATATGGTTTTTGAGTTTTATTTATTTATTGTTAATGACAGTTGACTTCATAATTTTTTTGGACAACATGTTTTCTTTGGATAAATGAGTAGCATGTTTTTGAAAATAATTTCAAATATCAATGAGATAAATTGTCAAATATGAATGTGATGATGGGAGTCACAAGGAGGGGTGGTGTTTTGTTTAATTAACTAGTTATGTTATGATTGTTAAGAACTAAAGGGAGTCACAAGGGGTCCCACCTACTAGATATTATTTATTTATAGCCCTTATTATGATTGTTACTTTTCCCCCTAACTAAAAAGTTGGTTGAGTTTTTAATTAACTTAACTAATGAGGTGGTTCAACTACTTCAACCAATTTTAATTTGCTTAAAAGCAAAGGGAAAGGGGGGAACAAGAGGAGGATAGAAGGAGAAGCATACTAAGGTTTGTTCTTTGAGTTTATGTTGAGATAGTTCATTTTTCATTCATTCATTAATTGATCATAAGCCTAATTCTTTTTTATGATACTAGGGTCTTATTATAGACAACAAGATTCAGGGTTGAATTACATCATTCAGACACTTGTTTTTCAGAGGTGTTGATCTATCTTTGACAGTCTGTGTAGACTTGTCTGTTTGTGAATTAGTTTTCATGACTAGCAAAGGCTATTGTGTAGAGTCGAGTGGGAAGCAATCTATGGAAAGTTGTTCCAACTTTTAGAGTTCAGTTTTTGTTTATTTTCTATCAGAGGTCCTTTTGTATGTTTCATTGGGGACGTCTAAGTTTGACTTTGGTCCAAAACTTCTTCACAAAATTTTGTGAGAATGACTATTTGATGAATTGGAATGAAATAAAGGATTTCTTTATGTATTATATTTCTTGATTATCATCTTGGTGTCTTTACTTATGTCTCTACATTTATTTCAGCAACTGTTATATTCAGAAAATCATATAAATAATGAATTTTTCAGCAAGATTTTATTTATAAAAAGACTAGCCTAAGAACTTGTAATCAATACTTGTGAGTTAGGATAGTATTTTTTATGGCTATAAACATAGGGTGACATTCCCGTCTATTTTTCTTTAGCCAAGCAGAATCTGAAAATGCTTGAGTAAGATCATTTCATATCTTTTCCTCAACATTTGTTTGGCGACCATACTAGGGAGATATTCAATATCTCTCTGGTTAATTTTTATACTCGATTAGCATCGAATACATCTATTTTTCTGATATTTATTCTTTGATTGTTTTACTTCTTAATGAATGTTCCTATTGCAAGGCAACCCAATATTGAGTTGGTCTTCAAGATCAAACCAGCATTTCTTTGAACCTGTTTGACACCATTTTAGACATTGTCAATACTTGTGTTGAGCTTAATCATTCATGGGCAGCCATTGAACGATATATTATTGCTCAAGAACGATTGGAAGATAGACGTAGACAGCCTAGAAATTAGCAGTAACCTTCTTGTTTCTTCAGTTTTGGCCTTTCTTTCATGTCCTTAGACTCTCGGGTTTCTAGAAGAAGAAGAGACTTATCACCTGAAATTAATCCTATTGCTGAAATAGGAAGAAGGAACATTGTGTTATCTACCCAACAAAGTGCTTTAAGGAGAAATTTGTCTGATTCATCCAGTTCATCTTTCTTTCCTTCATCTATCATCCACAAGATGGCATCTAGTGGTGGCTTTGGTGGCACGAGAAGTGCTTCCTCTTCTCATTATGAATCTTCGTCAGTGATTGGTAGCTTATATAGCCACCATATCCCTGTCCAATCTACCACAAATCCCACCAAATTCATTAAAAAATATGGGCTTTTTTCAGTTTGAAGAAGATGCCACAACCACACCATGGCATGTGTCCTCTCCTCTTAACCTAGCACCTGCTACTCGTCCACTTCCTAAATTCAAAGAACATCTTCCTAGGTTCTCAGGAAATAACACTGTCACTACAAACGAACACCTAGTGGCATTTTCTAATACTTGTCACAACATAGGAGCCAATGACAATGATACTTGCATGTGCTTATTCCTCAATTCCTTGGAGGGAAAGACTGCGGCTGATTTCTTTGACCTTCCTCCTAAGATTATATCTACTTGGGAGGAATTAATCTACTGGTTCAAATAAACTTATGGGAAATCTAAAAGCCCAGCCAAAAAGTTACGGTAATGCAATAACATTGCCTATAAGGATGGTGAAACCATCAAGTCCTTCAACTTGTGTTTCACTAAGTTATACAATCATATCCCTCAACTCATTTGACCTCAGAACCAAGCCGCTTTCATGCATTACTATAATGAATTACCTTCCCCCTATTGTCATAGGCTTGAGGAAAAATCCATTGATAATATCGGTTCCACTTTGCATACTTGTTTAGAGTATGAAGAACAGCTTGAAAGAACAGGTCTTCCTCGGGGAGAATCAGTTAAACAGGCAGACATGTCCGCCCTCTTACAGCTAGTACAAGACATGAATAATCATATGATAGAATTCAAGTGAAAGGGGACTGTCTCACCTCTCACCCTTGGTGCTTCATCCTCTTTTGCACCCCCCTTTAGAAACCTGATTGAAAATAATTTTCAACCTAAATCTATCTTGCCTCGAAGTTGGTGTAACTTCTGCGAGGAACACCATGAGGAAACCACATGTGAGGTAAGGAAGAGTTCTAGAGATAATATCTTTGGTAAAAGACCAGAAACTATTATTGATGTCCTAGATTTTTCAGAGCCAGAAGATGTCATGATCATCAATACTAGGAACAAAGCCTATGCTTCTAACGGAAAATTTGATCCTCCCCGCAAATATTCAAGCCCGAGCTCATCCTCACCCGCTGTTACTATTCAGGTTCCTAAGGTTCCTGATAGTCAAGGAACCACTTTCCCTCTCCCCTCTTCCAAGTACAATATCTTGAATCAGTTGGCCAACATCAAAGCAGATGCAACCCTTCTGGACATGGTTGTCGTCCCTGAACAACATATGCATCTGAAAACAATTCATGGAAGGAAAAGCTTCCATTGTAGCCAATCTTTTTGAAGAGGTAAACAAAGAGGATTCGTCTATAAATAAAGTAGGTGTACATAACTTTAGATACCCTGTAAAAAATCTCCCTTTTACATTTCTATAAAGATTATGGATAAGATCGCCCATTATTGCCTCATTAATGGCGGTTCGGGCCCAAGTGTGATGTCGAATATTATTATGGAATAGCTAGGCTTGTCTTGTACAAATGAAAACGCTAGAAGCATGCTCTCCTATAATAGCCTACAACAAACAACCATAGGTGAGATTAAAGATGTAACCTTAGTTTTGTGCGCACACCCTAAAATAAGGACAACCCTTAGTATTCAGGTAATTGATATGACAGTAAGCAATTACTCAATCATCTTGAGAATATATTGGCAAGCCTTAACGGGTGGATACCTCTCACTCGACGGAACACATTTATCCGTTCCTCAGAACGGTAAAAACACTATAGTCCGTAGAGAGGGAAGGATATCACCTTACATAGAGAGTGTCCCACAACCTGATGTAAACTATATAGAAGAGGACCTAGGAGTGTATTCCATCTTTGATGAGGAGGATAACATTCCCTTGGAACAAATTGATTTTGATGATAGTATGTGGCACATGCACTTTGATGGTTCATGCTCTAATGAAGGTAACATAGCTGCCATTATCTTGATTTCTCCTGTAGGAAAAATCCACAACTTTTCTTATAGGTTGGAGTTTGCTTGCAAAAACAATGTCACTGAATTCGAAGCTTTGTTATTAGGCATTGAGAATGTGCATAGTCTTGGTTGTGGTCACCTTTTAGTTTTGGGGGATTATGAGCTTGTTGTGAACCTTGTACGTAAAATTTACTCTCCTAGCAACAAGTTGATAAAAGGATACACCCAAATTGTTTGGGCACTTGTCTCGAACCTATTATCTTTCAACATCACTCATGTTAAGAGGGAGTTGAATTCAATGGCTGATCAGTTAGTTGTTTTTGAAACCTCTCCTAATCGACAAATTTTTCCACACAAGCCTAATTGTACTTTTCCATCTCTATATCGTCCACATATCCCTGACAATATAGAATCTTGGCAGGCCCTCCCTAACGATGAGAACATTTGTGCTTTTATTCAATATAAACCTCTTAATCCCAAGGAAATTATATCCATAGAAGACAACAAGATTCCTAAAGGTTTGACTCCTCTAGAGAGTTCGTTTTCATTGAGTGATCCAGGCAATAAAGAGAAACAAAAAGAAGAGGAGTCAAGAAGGAAGGTGGGTGAAACCATCTCCTTGAACATTGGGGCACTCGAATCTTCAAGGAATGTTAAAATAAGTGTCCAATGTTATGATACAGAAGAAATGAAGTTGGCCAAGCTACTTGGTAGATTTCAAGATGTTTTTTCTTGGTCTTATGAGGATCTTCGTGGTTTTGATCCTGGTCTTATACAGCATGCTATCCCCATCAAGGAAGGCACGAAACTAGTTAGGAAGAAACTAAGACCTATTAACTCTGCATTCAAAGCAACTTTTCAAGGGGAGTTGGAAAATTTCTTAAGGGTTGGGATCATTTTTCTAGTCTACCCTGAATGGGTTTCCAATTGGGTACTTGTTTCGAAGACCACTGATCATATTAGAACCTGCATTAATTTTCACACTTTCAGTCAAGATATTATAAGAAATCCCTTTCCTCCTCTTAATATGGAAATTATTATGCAGTCGGTTGTAAGCTCACAGATGAGGCCGTTACTTGACAATTTTTTGGGTTGCAATAAAATCAAGGGAAAAGGGGCAGATGCTCACAAAACCACTCTTATCACTAATTGGGGTACCATGACTTATAGATTCCTGCTTTCTGGCTTATCTGATGCAAGTACCACTTTTAAAAGACCTATACAGATAACTCTGGATGAATTGATCAGTATCCATATCTATCTTGATGATCTGATTGTGCACGTTAAAGGGCCAATTATTACCTCAGAGTTCCAAGTGTTATTTCTGGGTTCATTCAAAATTGCTTTTGTCATGGATACTAACTCTTACTTTCTAAAGGATTTATAGGAGCAATCATTTTCCTACAGCACTAACGGTGCTCACTTGAAACATTATGTGGGACCAACGTGAAAGATTCTAACGATGTTTGTTTTTTTTGTATACTAGTAGTCTAGCTCTGCTTTCAGTTTTTCACCTTTTTGCTACTTTTTCATTTCTCTCATTTTATTGTTGTTGTTTAATTTTTGCAATTCCACTTTTGTCATGATTTTGTTGCTTACCATATTTTAGGTGATTTGGTCAAAATAAGACGTTGGATCAATTCTGCCACAGTGGCACTCCTGCAAGATATTGTTGGTCAATAAAAATCAAGCTTACATAGTTGTCATGATGTTTCCCTAAAGCACACTTGGATTTGTTATCTTATTTCAATGTTGTCTTATAAAGAAATTGGCTTTTTTTCCTGCTTATTCTTGCCATTTATTCATCCATTTGATATTTAAAAGAGAAAATCCATAAATTTTCTCCTTGAAGTAAAGAGAAGATTCTCGTTGAATGATTATGCATACAGTGATAAACCCCCTCATACTTAACACTTTTCATGAGTTGTTCCCAAATTCCCAATCAATTTTCCATTAAATCCGCTCACTTCCACATATTGCATAATCTTCATGGTTAGATATTCTTGACCTGTTGTTCTTGGTCTACGAAACCATGAGTTCTAAGTTCTAAATCTGTTAAAAACAAATTTCCCTGTGGAGTTGCTAATTTCTTGATGATTAAAATCACAACGAGGCTTTTGCACACAAATTATTGCTATAGCCTATTATTATAAAGCTAACAAGATATACAATAATAGGTTGTGGGACCCCCTTGTATACTGGGAGATCAGATTTGGTTCTTATTTCATGTTATGTTGTTGTTCAACACTGCTACAGAGTTCTACATGATTGATGAGATCTTGGTTATAAATGGGACAAATGAATGATGGATAGGGCATGTTATGTGTGTTCTATTCTTCTAGGCTCTAATTTCATGTTACTATGACCTATGTTATCCATTATTACCCTTGATATATGTTCTTGGATTGATTACTGTGACACCTGCACAAGAGACATGTTAGTAATAATATATAAGAGCAGTTGAAAAGAGATAAAAGAAATATAACAAAGTGCAAAAGTAAGAAACTAGACTATACTAATATGCTACACTATATGCATTGAAATTAAAAGGATGATTGTTAGTCGTAGCTAACGTGGTTAGTGGCTATACGATTTATTAAGTTATATGGATATTATGTGATATGCATTATAGTATGGTTGGCAGTGGTTAATGTGACATAGGGTGGCACTCTTGGAAATTAGTGGATCTTGGTTTCAATGCATGGTTTAATTGAAGGAATTAATGGATTAGTGGGTTGGCATGTACTAAGGAATTGAATGAATGAAGGATGGAGGCGACATGCATTTACTGCACGTCACTCCATACCCCTTCCACTGGTCATCACCCCGGCTATTGTTCAATTGTGTTCATTGTGGTTAAGCTTCGATTTTCAAGCAGAGGAAGAATTGTTCAGCCAAGCTCACATTTTTAAGGTTTTTTTGGTTACAGGTATGTCTTTTAGCCATCCATGAACCCACTTTGGTTATGAAATAGATATTTTCTCGATGATGTATGGGTTTTTGCTTTCCTTAAGTCTGACAACTGTGTAAAATTGTGATATTTTTCTGGAATGGATGGTTGGTGTGGTTTCATTGCAATAATGTTTGAAGTCACAGTTTCATTGATAATTATGAGTTTAGAAGCCATGAAGGCTCTCTGTCATCCTTATTGGTCTTCGTTGAAGGGTTTTCATTCGGTCCAAATTGGCTAGCTGTCTCCACGCTTTATTATCACCATACCTAGTCATTTGTTGTTATGGGGTTTGTTGGGTTTGAAACACCTTGTGTCACTGCGTATCGTTCACTTGGGTATGGGTTCGTTCATGTTATTGGTGTCTGCGTAGGGGGTTATGATAGTCGTTATGCCAAAGGGATTGATTAAGGTTGATTGTTGTTTCTTGGCTCTATTTTATCTCAACATTCTTTAGTTGATTGGGAAACCCATGAGGGTTATACCCTGTGTGTTCTAAGTATTGTTACAAGACCAAAATGAAGCCTTGCTCCTCTGTTCATAATCTCTCCTATCACGGGAATTGTCACCCTATCTGTGAGGTTGTTGGTGGTATACATTGTGTGTGCATCGTTGGTCTCGGAGGTTCTCACCCGATGTTGGGGGGTCGACTCTAGTCTCCCTGTATTGGTCCATAGATAAAACCCTTCACTTATCAAGCTCGGTTTTTTATAGAGGGAACCATTACGTCCAGTTGGGTATGTTGTTGATTTTTATGAGTTGGTGGTGCACCGTCAACAATATTCCATCGATGGCTCATCTATGTTGATTATGTTGACAGTGGTTTTGGTTATTGGTTTTTAGTCACTACAATTGGTCATTACAACAATCAAATTGATAAGCTCAGCATGGTAAATTGGTTGATTGGAGAAATGAGATTGCACGGTCGTTGTATTTTACATTACGATTATTGAATTATTAACCTAGAATTAGTTTTAATTGATTAAGTCACAGCAATGCTTCATATGTAATGCGTCGGTATGTGTGGCCTTCCTATAATATGTTAGGTTGAGTTGATGATTGATGTGACTGTGGGTTTTTAATTTCCATGGGAGTGTTGCAATCATGGTAATTATGGCATGGCTTGTAGAAATTTTAATACAAATTAAGTGTTTCCTGCAATTCTCCTGATCTAACAATTATATGCCACTGTTAAATATAGAATCGCTTCTACTATTATTCTTGCGTAAAATTAAACCACGATCACAAAGTGAAATATCAAGAACACATAACACAGAAGTTTTACCAGGAAAGCGTAAAGATAAAAACCCCACTATCTTTATATTATGTATATCATGGATCATGAAACAATCTCATACAAAACTCTAATCCAAGAGCTCTCAGTACAATATAATCGTCTGACACTTTCATACAAAACTCAGCAAATACATGTGCCAATTTTTGTGTCCAAACAGCCTGCCTCCTCTGCACAATCCCTACAATTAGAATTCTCACAATGAATTTGAATTGCCTAGTTTGCACATGCTCATGAGCATATCCACTGCATGTGTGATTGCATGAGTGCACTTCACTCAAATCACAACTAATAGCCAAACTGTCCCTTTCACCTGTTATCTCAACTGGGTCTCCACTGGATTTGACATGCATGTAGTTAACCATGGTGAATCTTCAGTTGCATGTGAGTTCACTGATTTGAATTAATTAATAATTAATTCACTGAACTCTCACTAGTGCAAGTTTAGTTACAACTAGTACAACTGAGCTTAACTCACTTAACTATACTTATAATTTTGTCACAACTCCAACTCACTCAGTTATAAATGAGATAATAGATTAATATTGATTGTCCAATTTATTTAAGGGAAAAGTAAATTAGACACATGTTTCTTGTTGACTTCTCAACATGGCCATCCACTGTATATGATATGGATATTATTGATTGCACAATCAGAGATGGTCATGGGTTTTTAAACAATATGGTTTTGTTTCAAATTTGATCAATTTATGAGATGAGATCGAGCTTATTGTTTCTACCTCGTTGTATTGATTGATAGCCCGACATTGTGGATTTTTAGATTCAGAGTAGTTGGACCTATACAGTCACAGAAATACTCTGCATTTTGTCGAATGGTCTGTGTATTCCAAGCATAGTATGAGTTGAAATGGTGATTGTTGTATGTGTGTTCGGATCTTTGCAATTAAAATATTGATGGTTGTATTTGGTTGTTTGCTATGTGCGTTGATGAATATCATGCATCGTAGCAGAGATAGACACAAATTCTGTGACAGTGTAATCTCGTTACAATTTAATTATCAAATAACTTAAAAGATGAAATCGGGCACAACTTTTGAGTCTATATTGATGATTGAAATAATTTGTGGGCAGTGGTTGATGAGTTGACGTTGAATGGAGTGGAAATAAGTGCTTGTGTATTCATTTGGGAATTGTTTTAAAACATTAAATGGACAATGAGAAGAAACATAACTCTTCTATAGATTGTTGTGGGATGCATATTGTCTTGTTTGATGACAGCGGGTTAAAAATATGATTACAAACAGTGAGCAAGTCAATGCACAGAATTAATTGAATTATACAGAGTAGTTTTCATTTCATCACAGTGATTATTTGGTTGGTGTTATTTATTTTTACATAATGTTTTTATGGATTACTTAATTAATTTTATGAACAATATTCGCTCTCTTTCCCTACCATTATTTCGCTTTTCGCTAATTACAATCCCATCGTCTTCCCACATTCATTTTCACTCCCTGTTCTTAAGATTTAATTACAATTAAGAAGAATTTTGTATTGAAGCAGTTTGAAATCGCATTTCTTGGTTGGATCACGGTGATACTTTCTTTGGTTGCATTACAATTGATTGTTTGTTGTCTTTGAGCAGTAACCATGTTTCTTTTCCCCCTCATTTTATCATGTTTCTCTCCATACAAACCCCTCGCATATCCCAGGACCTTTTTCTCACCCCCTGCTCATAGACAACAGTGTTACACATTATTTTGGTCACCCTGGTGATGTTTCTACAAGCATGTGTTCAGGATCCCAAAAGGATATTTCTCATGAGAAAAGTGACTGATTTCCTCCTCTACAAAACTTGTTTTAGAAGGACGTCGTAGGCTAGACATAAGACACAGAGTGAAAATGTCTGATTTATGAAGGTTGTCCTAAACTTGGCTTGTGGAGTTTCCGTAGGCTACTCTATAGACAGGGTGTGGCGGCGTTTTAAGACTAAGGAAAGGACGAAGTTGACGAAGGTTCTAGAAGGGAATCCTCTAGAATATGAGGTGGCATATGTATGGTTGGAATCCTAATCACTTCTCTGATTTGGTGGGATCATCCTAATCTTTTTAACCATCTCTCCTTCTCCTATATAATGATGGTTTTCTCATGGAAAAGGTTAAGCAAGTAAGCAAGAGAAAGTAAGATCAAGTAAGGAATTTATGAAGGAATAGGCTGAGAATTGTTTGAGGAACTCTATTTAAATTGATGTTTGAGGTCTCCATTTTACCATCAAGCTATTGTGCATCATCTTCATACAAGTTTTGAGCAAGTGTGTGTGTTGGAGCAAAGGGCCACTGAAAGGGAACCTTGCAACATCAAGGTTGTTTGGTTGTATCTTCCACTTTTACTTAAATAATATAGTGGCATGTTTCTTTCTCATAAAATCATTCTCATTTTATTACATGACTCCTTGATCACATGTGTAAGTTTTCATTGAATATACTATTGTTGCTTTCACTTTGGTTGGTTTGTGTTTCATTGCAGATCCAATATCACAAGAGCACCAGAGCGGAGAAGGGACAACAAAGATATAAGGAAGCAATATTCAAAGGTATGTCATTCATCTCTTGTTTGATAGTAAACTCAATTATTAAATCTTAGCGAAAGCATCATGTCATGTATTGTTTTGTTCTAGATATAGGTGGATCTAGGGAGATCAATTTATGTATGCATTCACCGATTTATCCAATAACAAAATTGGCAACTCCATTGGGGATACGACTTGTTTTGAATTTTTGTTGTCCATTTTCCTTTAGCCTACCTCTTTTCATTTTAATCCAGTCTCTGAGTATGTGGGGGATCCATCCAGACTCTCTGGATCTAAAAGTTATTTTACACTCTTTGCCCTTTTTCCAATTTTCTTGTGTTTATAGGCATTTTCGCACTATATCCCATATATAGCCTGCGGAAACCTTAGATACCCACACCCTAACTACTTAGACCAGTGTGTACTTTCCACAACCTACCCCATAGCTAGCCTGCGGAAACCTTTAATTCCCACACTGTACTCTACTGTTGGGCTGCGACATTGCCTGTAAAAAAAATTGGATTGGGCCTTTTTGTCTTCTGCTATCCAAATTTGCTTTGATCACCTGGGAAGAACTTTTAGTGCCAGTACTTGACTATTCTATGAGTGTAAGACTTGTTTTTGATTAGTTTTCAGGGATTGAAATCCCTTCTTCATCATTTTACAAGTTTTTTCTTCTTGATTTTTATCAACAAGGATATAATCTCTGATTTTAAGACTTGAGTGCTTGATTGATAAAATCCTTTGATTTGATTTAAAGTTTTGGATTGTTTTACATTTTTTGGATTGCTTGTTGATTGGAAAATTATTTTCATTTGCATTTAGCAAGACACTTTCTTGTCATCTTCATTTTTATCTTCATTGAAAGTTTGATTTGGGTATTTGTTGAGTGTGTCGATTTTCTTTGATTACTTTTCCTTTCTTAATCATATCCCTGACTTGGTTTTGGAAAGGAAGAATTAAAGTCATATATTCTTTTTAGTAATCATTCATAAGAAAAAAAATTGCATTCAAAAATTTTTTGGGAAAATTTCATTGCTTATGATTGTTTGAAATTGTGTTCATTCAAGAAAAAGGAATTATATTTCGTAGTTTTCATGTTTTTCGAAGAAATACTTTCTCCCTCTTGTAATTAGAGTTCATCGAACTAAAACATTCCATCATTCATCTATTTTTGCACATTATTGGGTGAAGATTTCATACAACATTAGTTTCATCTCCATCTTCCTCTTGCGTAAATAACAGCCTCTAAAATACTACGTAATTTTAAAATTTATTAGTAACCTTTATTTTCTAGAAACTCTTTCCACCAACATTAGCTAGCTTAGATCTTTGGAATAGGTTGTGAGGCACACTCTCCAAAGCATAAAACACATTGTAGCATCTTGTGACAGGGAGTGTTCAAATCCACTTGCAACATTTTGTCCTCGGAAGCCCTTCTCACAGAAGGGTCAAACCTAAGGTCACATTAAGGATGGAAGAGTTACTCACCCTGCTTTGTTGGTCTCGGTGTAGAGATTGCACGTATTATGTAGATCACTTGAAGTTATACCCACAATTATGAGTGGAATCCTTTCGAGTTGATTTTAGGCTAGATACCCTGCCATTGCGCGTGGATCAGATTCTCGATTGTTTCCCCAGACATCATTGTTGTTCTTGGTAACCTTAGTGGCCTATATTTTTAGGGTCTTACACGAGGTGACTGTGGAAGGGCAAGTCTTCACGGTACCTAGAACCGACGTTGGCCAGAATCACTCAGGCTCCTTGGAGGGTATACCCACAATTATGTGTGGGAGCTTGCACCAGGTTATAAGTTCGTTAAGCAGGTCTTCAACGTAACTTTTCCACCTGCTCTATCCTATCCCCTTCTTGTCTTGACTTCACGATGTTGGATTTCATCACCAACTAGTGACTTTGAAATAAGAAGGGTTGTTTTCTTGGTTTGATTTCTAGATTTTATTAGCAAGTGATGTTTGTTTCTGTAGTTGGCCATAGATTTTTTCCGTAAAATTTTTGGTTCGGCCAACATAGAACGTCCATGTCGTTCATGTAGGATAGAACGACTACCCATGGAAGATCTGGAAGGGTATCTCCCTTTGAATCCTAATCCACCAGAGGGATCTCCTCAACAGATCGAGGTCTAGGACACTGTAAGCTCAGAAGAAGAAGGTTCTGCCTCTTTAGAAAGTTTCTAAATTATTTTTGATTCTCTAGAGGCTTTTCGCATTCCTCCTGGATACGAGAGACGTATTCTCCGGCTGAATTCATCAGGAGAACTTGTTTTTGACACTTTTGGAATACCGACTGGACCCCATACAAGCCCTGGAGCCGAGAATCCCCTTTGGACTACCAACATATTTATAAGCCCGCCTCGCATGGTACAGGACCTTTACGGCTTAGGGGTAGGTTCTGATACACCTATCATCTCCCAATTGCCCGAAACATCTATTATCTACACGATACCTTTAGACCATTTTAATGGTACAAATAGCAACATCATCGTCATTCCAGACACAAAGTCAGTTGGTCCTAGCTCAAATTTTTCTCACCAGATGGCCCATTCTACTATGGTCCCACACATTATGACTATTCCTACTGGGAATGTGGTTGTTAACCAAGCTCCCATTGGCACACCACTCTCGTCTAGACCTATCCCGTTGCTTCCTCTTGGGTATAATGCTTTGAATCCTTCCACTTCCATCCCTACCCAGGTTCCATCTGAAGTTTCTGGACTTTTTGTTCCATCTGGGTACAATGTTGCTACCATTTTTGTTCCTTCACTGTCCCAGGTCCTCTCTGGAGAGTATTATCCACATTTTCCTGTGGGATCTGGCCCTAGTGGCTCCAATCCAATTGGAAGCACCCATCATCCATTCACTTCTAGTTACCATATTCCCATTGGAAGGAAATCTCATGTTGGGGGGTATCCTCCACTTGGAGGACAACCTCAGGTTAGACTCTACAACCCACTATATGGACAGAACACATTGGGATCACTAGCCCAAATTTGGAACCTTCTTTCCCAAATAAATCCACAATCATCTGGGGGGCAACAGCGTCAAGTCACCTCTTTTGTACCCCCTCACTCTGGCCAACTGTATCCCGGTTCTTTAAATCCCACTTGGAGCCGAAACATTCACTCTAGTGTCCCTTTTCAAGGGAACATTTCCAACCAACCCAACCCCATGGGCTACATGCCTCCACATCCACGTCTGAATATGTCATAAACTTCGACTTACATGCAAACTGCTTGCGGTCCTATTGGTTTACCGATGGGACTTCCTCCCCAAAGTCACCAGTACCCTCAAGTGAATCGACAATTGCCCTTTTTAGCCACTTTGGATTTACCTGACTTGTCTAGAATCTTGAATGATCCTATATTACATTCTCCCCATTGTCCCATTATACCAGCCAAGTTACCGTCCGACATTCCCAAATTTGACGGTAAATTGGGAGAAGACCCAAACAACCATGTTATGACTTTTCACCTTTGGTGCTCATCCAACCCTTTGATGGATGACTCCATTCGGTTACGACTTTTCCAACAAACTCTCACGGGTTTGGCTGCAAAGTGGTATATAGAATTACTGTGAGGCTTCTTTAACGACTGCAATACCCTCACCATGGCTTTTCTCACACATTACCAATTTCCCATCCTCTGCGAGACAGGAACCGAGATTTTAAGTTCCTTTAAGCAATCCTCTACCACTCACATTTCCTATCACATTCATGAGTGGAGATGGAGGAGACGCTTGATCAAACTCAACCTTCCTGATCAATTATTGGTTGAATGGTTCACCAAATAATTCGTCAATAAAATCTCCTGTGATATTTCCATGGGTGTAGTTTTCACTGAAGAGCAGGTGATTAGTCGCGCTCAGTACCTAGATATTGTTTATTCGTAAATGGGCACTCTTTACGACTTACTCATAGATGCTCGTCACCCTTCTATGACCGCTACCTCAACAACCCCAGCAACTTCTCATGTTTTTGATGGTGTGCTTGGCACTTTCCACACTGACGCTAAATCCATGTCGACCACTCACACCAATCCCAAATATATTGCTTCTAATGTTCAAAGTGCTCTGACTCCTACTCCTTCCACCAGCAAAACTTCTGAGGTTAACTACGTTCAATCCGCCCCTGTCGAAAAAAAATAAATCTAAAAAAGGAAAGGGTAAGAATAAGGAGGATAGAAATAATAATCTGAAATCCAATAAACCCAAGACACAGTCTGCTAATGATAAGGATAAGTGTAAACCTCGATATCCTTGCCTTATCTGTGGTGATGATAACTACACGAAAGATTGTCGAAGACACGTTGAGGTCACTAAGATCCTTCAAGGGACCGGAAAGCCTCCCACACCTATCATTTTGTCACAACCTTTCCCTTCTCAACATTAGGCCCAATTAGTCATTCATGACCAACCCTCTCCTTCCACCACTTCATATGTCCTTATATGTACTGGTAATTCTACCAAGAACGACATTGCAATCACCACTCGAGCCAGAGATTATTCTCCTTCAAAGGAGAAAGTTGATGATTTACCACCTTCGTTGGTTCATGCACCTCCTTCAAATTCACCTCCCAACGGTCCTCTTCATCTCGAACGACTGGGTACCGATACAGTTCTTCGCCCCCCAAAGGGCCTTGTTCGGAAGTCTGCCTTTAATCCACATGCGTGTGTTGCTCAAAACTACAGCATTGTAGAAGACCTTGCGCAAGCACCCTCTACTATGCCAGCTCTTGAAGTCCTTCAAAGTTGTCCCACTCAACGGAAAGCACTGTTAAAGGTCATTGGTGGAATTGATCCCACAGATACGAATTTGATAATCTTTGACTTGGAAGACAACATTCCAAGGATACCTCCTCAGTTAGCATTTCAGATTCAAGTTGTTGTCGAGAAAAAGAATATTTGTAGAACTGTTGTTGAAGAGGGTGCCTCGACGTGTGTTATGTTTGTTACTTGTTGGAAATCCATTGGCTCTCATCCCCTCACCAAATCACACAATACACTTAAGCCTTTCAATGGTTTTGGTTTTAAACCCTACGGTGTTCTTCCTTCGTTGTCTATTACGTTGGAAGGAAAATTGGTCAACGTCGAGGTCGAGGTCTTTGATGTGCCTCTTGACCATAACCTCTTACTTGGCCATAGCTGGATTGATTCCATGCATGTCGTCATGTCGACCCTTTTCCATGTGTTACATTTCCCACATCAAGGAAAAGTTGTTATGATTGACCAACTGGCCTTTTTCAATTCTAATTCACATACTAGCAACATACCCTTTATCTCGAAGACACCTCCTGGGTACGAGAATGTCGGTGTGGGTCTCCTGAAAGATTCCACTTTGATGGGTACCTTCCCGATGTTACACATCCTTTTATTGCCTCAATCAACATGATTTCCACCTCTGTCTGTGAAACCCCCGTGTCTCATGACCCATGGATAGTACCCGATCCTGGTGATTATCTTCTCTATGGTGAACAAATGCCTTTAAGTCCAATTGAATCCGCTTATCAAGCCATTAAACCAGCAACCCCATCTACTCCCTCTCTTGTTGATTCATCTCCCGATCCATTTCACGTGATATTTCCTACGGATGAGATGATCATGTTAGTTATGTCCATGGAAGACACCCCATGGGATGATGGACATCATCATCCCATTCTCTTCCTAGAGCAGCACACCATAGAGAGTTATCAACGGATTTCGACTCTGTCGATTGTTGTTGTCATTTCCTCTAATCATGAGTCATCCCATGATGTGCTATATGAAGGGAACCTGAGTAATATCTCACCCACCGTTCCTCTTGACATATCCATTAAACCTGGAGTCGTCGAAAATGTTCACATCGGATCCACATGTTCCGATGATGACGTTGTCACTAATAAAGCCATTTTTCGAGAATTATGTGACGTTTTCGCTTGGAGCTATGAAGAGATGTCGGGTATTGACCATGATATCGTTGTGCATGAAATTAAGACCTACCTGGATGCTAAACCTATCTAGCAGAGACTTCGTCCAGTCCACCCTCGTAAAGCCATTGCTATCAAGCTCGGAGTTGAAAAAATTCTCAAGGCCGGCTTTATTTATCCTATGGCTTTAACCGATTGGGTCTCCAATCTAGTTCTGGTCAACAAGAAACAAGGCATGATCCGTGTATGTGTAGATTATAGGGATATCAATAAATCTTGTCGTAAGGACAATTATCCAACCCCCTTCGTTGACCAAATTGTCGACAATTGTTCTCCTTAATGCATGATTTCTTCGGCTATAATCAGATTAATATTTTTCCCACAGATCAACACAAGACTGCTTTAATTTTTCCTTGGGGTACTTTTGCCTACCGAAAACTGCCTTTCGGTTTAAAGAACGTTGATGCGACTTTTCAACGCGCCATGTCTTATGATTTTCACGATATCAAGCACATTGTACAACTATATCTCGATGATCTACTGGCCCATTCCATGCATCGCCAATATCACCTAGCCCATCTCCTAGCCATTTTCATTTGCTGTCGTTACTATCGTATACATTTAAACCCACACAAATGTGTTTTTTGTGTGGAGTCTGGTCGACTTATGGGTTTTATTGTGTCACTTCATGGAATTAGGGTAGACCCTTTAAAGGTTGAGGCTATCCTTAATCTACCTCCTCCTTCCACACTACACCAACTTCAAAGTTTGCAAA
Source organism: Picea engelmannii (assembly GCA_009831015.1). Classification (NCBI taxonomy): domain Eukaryota; kingdom Viridiplantae; phylum Streptophyta; class Pinopsida; order Pinales; family Pinaceae; genus Picea; species Picea engelmannii. The sequence continues at coordinate 143,215 of ML780453.1, read as the reverse complement.
ATTTTTGTGTCTATTCATCCCAAATTGCATCAAGTTAACGCAGGGTTTTACTTGACTGTTGAAGAAATGTTACGAGTTTATATGGGACGATAATGCCAATAAAGCCTTTGAAGATTTAAAACTTGCCTTAACCCATACACCACTCATTTTCCCACTCGATTATAGTCGAGACTATTTCCTTTACCTCGCCACTTCGAACTCCACCATTGCCATGGTTTTAGTCCAAGAAGATGATTCGCATGACGAGCATGTAATTTATTATTTGAGTCGGAGTCTCACAACTACCGAAGACAAATACCTACATGTGGATAAACTGGCCTTGGTAGTTGTTCAAGTTGTCCAACGTTTTCGTCATTATACCTTATTACGTAATACCACTGTCATTTCCAATTGCAACCCTATGCAGCATATCCTTACGCGCCAATTGCTAGGGGGGAAGTACTCCAAATGGATAGTGATTCTTCAGAAGTTTGACTTAGATTTTGAGCGTGCTAAGTCTAAGAAATCTTTGGTATTTTCCGAATTGATATGTGACCTTCCCTTGACTAATACAACAAATGTGGCAGAGGATTCCTTACCTGATGAATCCTTTTTTCTGATCAATTATGATGACGTTTGGTAGGGAGATATCATCATTTATCTCCAGACTCAAACTTTTTGTCCCGACATTTATAGTACAGACGGTCGTCATATACGGTATCAAGCATGTCAATACATAATTCTCGGTGACACTCTTTATCATTGTGGTGTTGACTCAATTTTTCGACGATGCCTCACCTACGATGAGGTTGAGAAAGCTTTGAATGACTGCCACTCTGGAGCATGTGGTGGTCATATGTCTGGGTATGCCACTGCCCAAAATATCTTACGAGCAGGGTACTTATGGCCTTCTTTGTTTAAAAACTGTATTATTGTTGTCCAAAAGTGTCATGCTTGTCAAACATATAATAACAATATAACATCTCATCCTGCTCCTTTACACCTTGTAGTTTTCATTGGTGATTTCGCAAAATGGGGCATTGACTTCATGACATGTAATCCTCACTCAATTGGGAGGCATGGATACATCATTGTAGTCGTGGAATATTTCACTAAATGGGCCGAGGCGATGCCTACATTCGATAATACCAGAAAAATTGCAGCCATGTTCATATTCAATCATATCATCACTCGATTTGGAATCTCGCAACCTATCGTCACTGATCACGGTAGCCATTTTCAAAATTTCATGATGTCTGAGATTACTGAAAAGTTCGGTCTTTAGCATGAAAACTTAACCCCCTATTATCCACAGGCCAATGGCCAGGTTGAAGCAATAAACAAAGTTCTTATTACTATGCTTCGACGGATAATAGGAATTCACAAAACAAGTTGGCACACGATGTTGTTTTCAGCATTATGGGCCTATCGGACATCCATGAATCTGCCACAGGATTTACGCCTTTCCAATTAGTGTATGGTATCGAAGTTGTCCTGTCAATTGAATGTGAGATACCATCTTTGAAGCTAGTCATTGAACTTCTCCCCAACACCTCTGCTGAATAAGAAAATTTATTGTACCTGATGCAATTAGATGAAACCCGTCGTGATTTCACCCTGGTTATTGAAGCTCGAAAAAAATGTGTCAAATCCCAATACGACAAGCATGTCAAGCCACGTGTTTTCTCTGAAGGTGATCTAGTTCTCCTCTACGAACAACACTGTGATTTACTAGGGGCCGAAAAATTCAAGGCTATGTGGTGAGGCCCTTACATTGTCAAACGAGTGTGGGAGAAGGGAGCTTATGAGTTGGTGGATTATGATGGCATTCCTTTGAGTGAACCCAGAAATGGGCTTTACTTGAAGAATTACTATGCTTAGATTTTCATTGCATGAGTGCTTGTATTTTATTGTATCATACTCTTGTGTGCTACTTTTCATGTGCTTTTTCATTATTTGGTTTCAACCCCCAACTGCTTACCTTACATTGTGCTTGGTTTCCATATGTCGGTGTCTTCGCTACCCCACATTGGCTTCGCTGATGGTGCTAGTCGTAGTACTCAGAACCTAGAATCTGTTGCTTGGGCAATCTACACACCCACAAATGAATTAATCAATATACACGGTGTTTTCCTCGGTCGTGCAACTAACAATATCGCGGAGTACAGTGCAGTCAGCGAATTGTTGACCAGCATTGTTTCACTTTGAATCTGTCATCTTGTTGTATGACTTGATTCGTAGTTAGTGGTACTACAATTGATTAATGTCTATGTTATCTGAAGTCCTACTTTGTTAAGGGTATATTTACGAATTCACCTCTTGGAACGTCATTTTGATTACATTGAATATCAGCACATTCCTAGATGTCTAAATACATTAACAGATGCATTATCTAATTATGTGTTAGAAAGACATTTGATACATTTATAAATCCGATCACATTTTGTATATAAAGCAAGTAATCCAGTAGAATCCTTATGTTTATATAACGATAAAAAAATTTGCAAAAAAACATGTTTTGGTCCGAAGACCCAAATATCAAAATGAGAAGCACATGGCTTCACATACAAAATAGCATCAAGGATGCTTCTCACGATAACACACAATTTCTCATGCCACTGTACGAAGCAGTCGGATAAGAGAACTAGATATGCCTACAGTATGGCACCGATATCGTCTCGGGATCTCATCAATAGAGATATCTGAGACATTTGTTGTCAACCCCTCCAGGTTCTGCTCGATCGCCTCGTAATCACCGACATCCCATCCTGCTACCTCAGTTGCTTCCCCTCGTCTCTGGATGGGGGATGTACCTGGAGGCCGGTGCGGTCCTACATCTGCGTTGTCAAAAGAGTTTTTCATTAGTCATCGGATTAAAAACATAAAAAAACATTTCATATTTCAAAATTTACAAAAACATTATAAAAACAAAAAATGTGCTTCTTACCTAAGTTCCCCCATTGAGAATCCTCGGGTAGAACCAAGTCTAGGTCACCTCCAAAATCCAAACTGGCATACACATAGTCATCTACCATCAGTAGTTGAGGCCTCAGCCAATCAAAGAACATGTTGTTGTATTTGACAATAGGGCCTGCAACGTGCCGAGCCATGAGGTCACACCATCTTTTCATCCTTGAATCCCATGGGGTCGACGAGCGCCACTCTACCTGTAAGTGCAAATGAGGAACCCTCTCGAGGAATAAGGACACTAAAATGGATCCATACCCGAATTTATTCAAGTCACCTTTCTTGCACTTTGTCAGATGTTTCTTCATACTGCGAAGAACCACGTCACACCAGTTAAATACCCGGGGCTCCATGCACTCCACAGCGTACTGGAAGTAACTTTGGAGCACCATGTGAGGAGATGCACTTCCTACCATACATGATATAGTGAACAGGATAGTCTGTAGGGGTAAATCTCGGACACCCCTAATGGCAACTTTGTCCTTACATCTCTCGGCATCGGGATCACAATACCGGTGGACATACTCACTCATCGATAAACCGCCTCCTTTGTCGCTTGTCAAAGTCACATGGGATCCATGGCGTGATAATCCCGTCAAAAAATAGATATCTTCAATATCTAGAGGGAGTATGTGTGCTCCCACGTGAAAAACCTGCTAATCCACATCCCACATGTGGACTAAATACTCAAGTAACCTCAGTTGGGCCCTCATTCCCTGGATCTTGAAGAACTTTAGGAGCCTGGATTGTCGGAGGGAATTAATTGTGCCCGAGTCATTCTCGGCTATGTAATCATCATCCTCGTGTTCCCTCTCCATCCACTCCAACATTTTGACAATCGAAAACCTGCATGGGAACCACAGGGAGGACTGAGCACCTTTATTTCACTTCCTTGTAATTTTTTATTGGTTAAACGCACATAAAGAAATTTTGAGTTTCGCCCGCCGCAAGTGAAGCTTTATACGTAGTGCGAAACTTCCGTAGGTGAACCAAAGGCCGCTTACGGAAACCTATGGTTTCCGCAGGTCCCGATATACACCACCTGCGGTGGCCCCTATGCGCACCTACTAGCCTAAAATCCAACCCAAAAACTATTTTTTAACCAGTGAAAAAGAAAATTGATAAATGGAAAAGAAAGAGGACGAGAAGATTACGTCTTTAGGGGAAGTCATTCGTCGAATAGTTTCTCGTGCCTCCTGCAATCGATAGAGGAAGTTTGAGGTAAAAAGGGTTTTTTTGGACAAGTTTTGGGTAAAATGACAATGAATGGTAAAAAAAAGAGTTTTCACCTATATTTATTCACTTTCTACTTTTTCATTGATATTTTGTATTATTTTATTCATTTTATCTAAAACCTAATGTTCTTATGGTATTGTGAGTGTTGTAATTTTTTCGCAGATGAATGATCTTGGAGCCTGAACGATGAAATACAGATACTTTTCTTAATTTGTTTTTTACGTATGTCACATGTACAAATACTTTTTAGGTTTTTCAGAAAAAACCTTGACCTCAGTCTTTGTTCGTTCTCGCGCTTATAAATCAATGAGAATGCAACAGAGTAAAATTTTGTCACCTTTTCATACTCGTCATGGTAACACGAAAAGAGAAACTCATGGAGTATCCTTTAAGCTCTTTTCACACTCCGTAAAAATGAAAAGATTGTCGAGCGACTTATTCTTTTCACGCTCGTAAAATTATTTGAAGAAAATGTTTGATGGGTGATAGTTTATCACATTTTCAGTCTCATTAAACTAATTTATGAAAAAGGAACTGAGAGAGTCCTCTTTAAGTGTTTTTTGGACTCTCTAAACATGAAAAACACCTGATTTTTCTCTCTTTGGACTCGTTAAACAAACATTGAAAGACCCATATGGGGCCAAACCACTCCTTCTTAGGGTTCGTTAAACAAACTCCAAGGGACTCATCCGAAGGATGAGCTTACATCAACAAGCATATGTTATCCTCCTAAATCTTGCGTAAAAATAAAGAGGTACTCGCCAGAAATGGTGGGGCAAAATTTGGGAAAGAAATGTGTCTCTGTATTTGTGTTAGTGGCAGTAATAGTCACTCTTGAACATGACACCCCCTTTATCATTATATCCGGGTTGGGAAATCCATTTGTCTCTCGTTTGGCCTTCCGCAAGTTCCTATCTTGGGTCGTCTTTGAGTCAATGCTTCCAAGACCATTGTCGTGTCATTCATATGTTCAAGAGAATTCCAACCTTGCACAAGCCTTCTATCAAGTCGGCCATCTGTAGTTACCAATTCTTACCATGTCGGCCTTCCTGATATCAGTTCCAAATCATTTTCACACTTTTATCTACCCTAAATATGTTACTTATTTCGCATCATTGATAGGGGATACATCAAGGCCCTCATGTGACGAGTCTTTTCTTGTCGACTTCAACTCATTATCTAGGAATAAGACTTAGAAATCAATTAGTACCTTAGATCCTACATGCCTCAATGGCAGGTTTCTTCACTTTTGACAGTGGATTCATATCATTGGTCCCTGATCGAGAGATTCCATTGAGTGTTCGACTTTAGCTCATTTATTCACATTCGATGGATTGTACTGAGGTACCTTGGGATTCATTGACATCAATGGTGATTTCCCTTGCACTTGTTAACGGTTTTCATCAATGACTGGTAATCAAGTGGTTTCTACCATGTTCGACTCCATCACATGTAATCGCATGGTTAGATTCCTACTTACGGATGACGGGATTGAAGACCCTGGATCTCGCCATTTTGGTCCAAGTTGCGATGAAGTATTTATGATTTGTATTGACACATAGATCCACTTTGTATATATCGTGGCTATGTCCGATTTTGAGTTTTCTAGAACATAGATCCACAGTGTATTCCTGGTGGCTATATAGAATCTTGATGACATGGATCCACGGTGTATGATTGGTGGCCATGATTGGAATTCATTATTTAAATCACTTGTAGTCTAAGCATGGGAATGCCTACCTCAGAAATGGTATAATATTACGTAGATGCTTGGTTGTTTGTGGGTTTTTGATTGGTGTGCTCCTTGTTCCCGACACACACGCATTTTACAAAGTATTTCAGTTGTCACGAGTTTCAGCCTCGTACTTTGGGGGGCATTTTGTTACACATTGTTTTGGTCACCCCAGTGATGTTTCTACAAGCATGTGTTCAGGATCCCAAAAGGATCTTTCTCATGAGAAAAGTGATTGATTTCCTCCTCTACAAAACTTGTTTTTAGAAGGACGTTGCAGGCTAGACATAAGACACAGTGCAGAAATGCTTGATTTCCATAGGCTGCCCTAAACTTGGCTTGCGAAGTTTCTGTGGGCTACTCTATAGACAGGGTGCGGCGGCGTTTTAAGACTAAGGAAAGGATGAAGTTCAGGAAGGTTCTAGAAGGGAATCTTATAGAATATGAGGTGGCATCTGTATGGTTTGGATCCTACTGGCTTCTTTGATTTGGTGGGATCATCCTAATCTCTTTAACCATCTCTCCTTCTCCTATATAATGATGGATTTCTCATGGAAAAGGTTAAGTAAGAGAAAGTAAGATCAAGGAATTTATGAAGGAATGGGTTGAGAATTGTGTGAGGAACTCTATTTCAATTGATGTTTGAGGTCTCCATTTGACCATCAAGCTATTGTGGATCATCTTCATACAATTTTGGAGCAAGTGTGTGTGTTGGAGAAAAGGGCCATTGAAAGGGAACCTTGCAACATCAAGGTTGTTTGGTTGTATCTTCCACTTTTACTTAATATAATACAGTGGCATGTTTCTTTTCCATAATATCATTCTCATTTTATTACATGACTCCTTGATCACATGTGTAAGTTTTCATTGAATATACTATTCTTGCTTTCACTTTGGTTGGTTTGTGTTTCATTGCAGATCCAATATCACAAGAGCACCAGAGCGGAGCAAGGACAACAAAGATATAAGGAAGCGATATTCAAAGGTATGTCATTCATCTCTTGTTTGATAGTAAACTCAATGATTAAAGCTTAGGGAAAGCGTCATGTCCTATCTTGTTTTGTTATAGATCCAGGTGGATCTAAGGAGATCAGTTTATGTCCGCATTCACCGATTTATCCAATAACAAACAGTTAAACAATTTGTATGGATTGGATTGCCTGAGTCTGATATGTTGTTGAGCCAAAGTCTATTTCATATTTTTAAAGAGTTGTCATGTATGGTTGTAAAGGAACTATTTTTTAATCAATCATGCATGCAGGAATGATCATTTTTAGTTGAGGTAGCCATGGCATAGGAAACCGAGGGAGAGGTAATTGGAACATAGGCCCAAGAATGCCAAGGTTCTCCATACACTTTAATGTTGACTCGCAAGAGTTAGGCCAGTTATTTCATGCTGGATTTTTCAATTGGATTGGTTAAGGAGTGGTCCAACCTATGCCTGAAAGGCCTCCCTTCCAAGCTCCACAAGCCCTTGGTATTCTCGTGCCCCCTCATGTCTCAATGCAACCTGAGGTTCCCAGAAATGACGGATGGCAAGAGATTGTCCACCCGACAGTCTCCCAACATCGTGGCTGGCCCAATGTATCCTTACCTACTACCCCGCCTAACAATCAGATTGCCCAAGCAACCCCTACCCACTCACCAGTGCAATCCTCCCATGCTAGCAAAAGATTGAAAATTGAGGCCCACCATGCCCCTGACAAAGGAAAAGCCATTGTTGCCCCTTCCTCACCCTCCAATGGTTCTGATAAATCTGTGTCTTCCTGAATGTATTTGAGGGATGATTATTTTCATGTGATCAGCGAGATTAGGCCTAAAGGCTCAGTGCAGTGTTATAGAAAGATTTTCCCCACCATTGCTATCTTGCACAGAGGTCCTTTTTCCATTTCCCTATGCAAACTTGTCATCCCTTTTTTATGAATCCAGACCCAAAAATACAATTTTTTCCACATATGCGCGCCCTATCTGCTATATAGCATACGTATATGCAAGTTGCTCCACTACAGCCTGTGTACATCGAGATTTGTGCCAAAAAATACAAAAATGGAGTCGGGTTTCCATGTCACGACAAGAGATCTCTGATCCTTGGCCTTTCACATAATAGAAACGTTCTAACTCAGCCCTTCAGTTTCATTTTGAAGACTATAAAAGCACAATTCTGAGCTATGGAAAAGAGGAGAAAGCATTCAACTTTGAGAGCAAAGTTACTCTGGAGAAATTACTTCATATTGAGTCTGCATCCATTTGTCCCTCAAGTCTGAACACGGTGTTCATCCCCCAAGCTCTTTCCCTATTGTTGAGAGAACCTCATTGTCTCTCTCTTATGAGCTTGCCTTTAGTGGAGGATTGAAGTGGTGGAGGCCCAGTTGGAAGGAACTTGGTTCCTTGGTTTCGAACTGTGCTGACACGGAAGTCTGTAATGTTGTCACTTCTATTGATCAATTATTAATAGAAATACTCCTTTCCCATCCTATTGGTATCGTGCAAATATATGATTATTATACATGGGCATGTTTGTAATGTTTATTAATGGATTATGTTATCTAATGTGCTAACCCCTTTATACTATCACCATGTACTTTCTATGCTTGTTTGTTGAGAACTTGTTGCAGGTATAAAGCTTTGGGTCGAAGCGCTCAAGGGTGGAACATCATCGAACATTGGATTGCACATTAGTTTATATAGCATACAATGGAATTGAGTTGATTTCTTTAGTCATACCTGTCTGTTGTGGTTTACCCTTGGCCATAGAGAGTTTTTCCCTCGTAACACACAGCCAAAGGCAAATTCGGAGAAATCAAAGGGTGACAGCAGCAATCAAGGAAGGGTTGCATCTTAGAGTGGAAAATATGGTTTTTGAGTTTTATTTATTTATTTTTGATGACAGTTGACTTCAGAAGTTTTTTGGACAGCATGTTTTCTTTGGATATATGAGTAACATATTTTTGAAAATAATTTCAAATATCAATGAGATAAATTGTCAAATATGAATGTGATGATGGGAGTCACAAGGAGGGGTGTTTTGTTTAATTAATTAGTTATGTTATGATTGTTAAGAACTAAAGGGAGTCACAAGGGGTCCCACCTACTAGTTATTATTTATTTATAACCCTTATTATGATTGTTATTTTTCCCCCTAACTAAAAATTTGGTTGAGTTTTTAATTAACTTAACTAATGAGGTGGTTCAACTACTTCAACCAATTTTAATTTGCTTAAAGGCAAAGGGAAAGGGAGGAACAAGAGGATAGCAAGAGAAGCATACTAAGGTTTTATCTTTGAGTTTATGTTGAGATAGTTCAGTTTTCATCCATTCCTTAATTGATCATAAGCCTGATTCTTTTTTATGATAGCAGTGTCTTATTGTAGACAACAAGATTCAAGGTTGAATTACATCATTCAGACACTTGTTTTTCATAGGTGTTGATCTATCTTTGATAGTCTGTGTAGAATTGTCTGTTTGTGAATTAGTTTTCATGATTGGCAAAGGCTATTGTGCAGAGTCGAGTGGGCAGCAATCTGTGGCAAGTTGATCCAGCTTTTAGAGTTCAGTTTTTTTTTATTTTCTGTCAGAGGTCCTTTTGTATGTTTCATCGGGGATGTCTAAGTTTGACTTTGGTCCAAAAATTCTTCACGAAATTTTGTAAAGAGAATGACTCTTTGATGAATTGGAATGAAATAAAGGATTGCTTTATGTCTCATATGCCTTGATTATCATCTTGGTGTCTTTACTTATGTCTCTACATTTATTTCAGCAACTGTTATATTCAGAAAATAATATAAATAATGAATTTTCTAGCAAGATTTTATTTATAAAAAGACTAGCCTAAGCACTTGTAATCAATACTTGTGAGTTAGGATATTATTTTTGATGGCTATAAACATAGGGTGACATTCACGTCTATTTTGCTTTAGCCAAGAAAAATCTGGAAATGCTTGAGTAAGATCATTTCATATATTTTCCTCATCACACATGTCACGGGTTTTAATGTGTATTTTGAAGTTTGAAAGTGTCTTGACCATTCAACAGACTATATACATTCTTGCTCTTTATTTTCATACGGAAAAGGCACCACGATTCAAAAATCATAACAACCAAAACTAGTAAGACTAATGGTTTGATTTTAGACACTCGCACAAGTATGGTCCCCTTTGTTTCAGAAAGCATTATCTTTGATTTGGTGTCCCATACTAGCTTGAATACAAACTTTAGGCATGGCTTTGAATTCTACACAGATGTTTTCCGAAAGGAATTATCTTATCTGACATTGTGCTAAGTTGAATTTTCTAATGAGTTAGATAATGATGTTCAAAATTGGCTAATAAAACAACTCAGATCATTGATCATTGGTTTCGATTGATTATATATGTTTATTGTTGGCTTGCAGACTCCTCTTATGGAGGATTTTTCTTTCTTGAAGCAAATATATGACTCGAACAAGACGAACAAAATGACCATAGGACATTAAACCTATGAATCTGATTCATGGAATTGGTTTTTGAATTCTATTATCGATCCTTCCCAACATGGTTCTCTTAAGCGCATTTATTTCTGGAAAATTTTAAGTTGAAATCAATATTATAACTTGAACGGTTTTTCCATACAGGTACAAATGTGCAGTTGGCCATGTTTGATTTGAACTAATAAAGATATGAGAATGTTTGTAGCGAGATAATCTCTTCAGTTGGGGAACATAGAAAGTCACAGCCAGAAAAAAGCATGTCATGGATGACTAATAGAAGTTCATAAAAGTCCCTATCTGAAGCATAAGATTGCAAAAGTAAAGGTTGAAAAATCATAATGAGAAGTGTAATTCTCGACCAATGCTAGCACTGAAACCCATCTGAATGAAGTACTATGCGTATTATCTTTCACATGGATTGATCGTTTCAAGAGGTTGCAAACTTCTAGCTGGTTGGAATGTGTGAATACCCTCTAAGTTGTTGGAAACACTCAATTTATAATATCTTTATCAATCATATGCATTTCCTAATTACATATTGTTGATCGTCATTCATCTAAAAGGATTGATTTTTTAGTCACAGTAAGAAATTGGACCAAATTCATCTCTAACCTTGAATACATCATCTCTCCTAATTCAATATTTTTCTTCCCATTCTTTCATCATCATCTTTTCCCTTCAAAGCAGTTTGTTTATTCAATTATGTTGTCTTATGACATCTGATTATATTTCGTGACATACAAACCTCTCACCTTTGTTTGTCTCTTCACAGGAAACACCTTCACACTGGAAATCGACACGAATCAACTTGCATCTCTTTCCTAGCTCATGAGCGGAATTAGGGGTCTCTGTTTGAAAATGAATCAGAACTATTTGTGGATGTTGTGACAACAGTTAAACCATGACAGAGCATAATGGTTAATCAACGGTCATTCTTTCATATTGGCTGTCAAGCAGCCTCTATGTAATGGAGGAACCATCCACACACTAAGTAGTTGTTGACGTGAAAGGTGAAGTGTCAAAGTATAAAGGCTGAAAACCCAAAAGGGATATCCCTATGTAGCTAGGTGTAGAAAATATACAAATAAATCTCAAAATCTAGTAGTCATCCCTTATCAAGATAAAAATTCCATCGCTTTCTCCATCCACCGAATGTTAAGCATGCACTAAATAAGTTAGGAAGGAATGGAAAGGAAAGTTTGACTAGAATAGGGGACATGCATATATCTTCATTGGGGCTATGGATGCTCGCTGGCAGCGGAGCAAGGTTTGTGACGTTGAGGTGACTCCACCGGGGCTATGGACGCTCGTGGGCAGTGGAGAAAGGTCTGTGACGATGAGGTGACTCCACCAAGGCTATGGAAACTTGTGGGCAGTGGAGCAACACCTGGGAGATATCTATATATGCACCTGGTGAAAAATATTTATTTTTCCCAAACCTATATCAGCCCCAAGATGGAGATACCAACCCAGATCGTCGACATAGCTTAAGGAAATAAACTCCATCATCATTCATCCTCCATCTACAATAGAGGAGCTATGCTAGTCTATATGCAAGCATCAGTACCAGTGATCCCACCACGATGGAATATTTCAGGTAACTATTACGCATTGTTTCCAAAAAAAATTGAACTTAAAAGTAAATTTGACCCTCTATATTTCCTGCTTATTAGTTAGGAAAGACTAGCAAAGATTTTGGCTTCACCCAGTGCATCGCCAAATTTTGTGCCAGCACAACAACCTCCCAATTTTCTTGTCTTGGCCTCTATGCAAGACAAGAAATTGGGCCCCCCTTCAATTCTTCCAACTGGAACCCTCGTACTCTCTCCCTCGTGCAAATAGCTACGCCCAAGTTCTCCCCACCCTACCTTGCCTTATCATTTCCAGTTCCTCCTCATATCACTTCTACTCGACAATCCACACTTTTGCAAGTTCCCTCTTCCTACATTGAAACATAGTGCATCGAAGCACACACCCTTTATTTCACCTCTACATTGGCACGCCATTGTCTCCTTTACCAATTCATAAGCCACCTCCCTTTGGACTTGGTTGACACACCATCGCACCTCAGCTAAACTTCACTGATGCATGTCTTCCTCACCTATGAAGTACACGTGATCAATGCCAACACATCATTAATATTCACATGTTCATCATCACCGCACACACTCCTTTCACCGACTGACTTTCTTCCACTTTCGACGATGCATCGCATATCAACAACGCTCCCTCCCTTTCGCTTTGTTACATCGCTTATTGATGAGGTCCACCTCTTCTTCCCAACACGCTACTCGTTGACAAGTTTCCCTCTCTTGTCGCAAATGCATCAAATAAAGGATGTCAACTACTCATTGTCGTCAAGAACATCAAAGACAATCTACTTCCTCTCACTAACGTTGATCAGGTCAACGTAGCCCACTTTCACCTTGAGGCTTATCGCGTCCCCCTCCCATCTTGGAACCCTTCTTACTGTGTTCGCCAGTCAGTCCCCTAAACGATTTCCAATTATTGACTAAACTTTTCATGCCTATTTAGATTTATTGGTAATTGATTTCTTATTGTTCCTGACCCGCTCCATATTACAGTCATAACCAAACCGATCTACATTTCTAGCAGCTTGCATTCACGTACCACATCATCTTTTTTATTTGAGCCTCTTGATTTTATGACTAAACATGGGAATGAAAGTGTTGTATATCATCAAATAGGTTAACCAAAGCATATGTAGGTCTCACGCTAGCTCGAAAATGCATCCTAAAGACAACTCAATCACCTCGGCTCTGAAACCGTGTTAAGAACCTCAAATTTCAATTGGTTATTTATAATTCTATGTTATTGACACATCACCTCAGCTTAAATGAATTAAAGAAGAGCCTATATAGAGTAGATAACATAGGAAATTATGGAATCAAACTTTGGCGAAGCAACAACAAGGACGGGGTCCAAAATTTCATTTAAAAATGTCCTTGCTCACAATTTTGGGTACTGGCAAAAGTATTTTCCACTCCTTAAACATGATAGTTGTATGGATTATGTGATTAAGATTCAAACGCAACTAATGAAATCAAAATTTGATGTCTGGAAGTGTCAAAATGATCACCAAGTATTTCCCGCAAAGCAAGCCTCGCTAGCGCGACCATCATTTAAAAATGGACCCATTCAAATGCTTGACTAATAGGTTCAATTATCTTAATAGAAGCATTTCGTTGTTCCCTCTCTGTTACAAAAAACGACACCTCAATTGGATGTTGTATGAGAGAGTTATGGTCTTTTGAACTCAAGCTCTTGTTGTTTCTTGCCGGTGAAGGGACACTTAGAAATTTTTCCAATTTTATCTTCCAAAAGTGAAGGAAAAGTTTCTGAAATCCTTTGATAGTTGTTTATTTATCCTTTGAATCCATCAGAGGAGTTAGTTCAAACTCTTTTGATAGGTGTCGGAGGAGTTAGTTCAAATCCCTCTTAAACATATCAGAGGAGTTAGTTCAAACTCCTCCAATATGTGTCGAAGGAATTAGTTCAAACTCCTCTAAAACATATCAGAGGAATTAGTTCAAAATCCTCAGATATGTGTCAGAAGAGTTAGTGTGAATCCCTCTGATATGTGTCAGAGGAGTTAGTTCAAACTCCTATGATGGCGAGTGTCGAAGGAGTTAGTTCAAACTCCTCTGATGGCAAGTCGAAGGAGTTAGTACTAACTCCTCTGAAACTAAAAAACTACCTCTCGTAAATTGGCCATAACGTTTGACTCAGGTGTCCTTTTTGCACGTTCTTTATATTTTTGGAAAAGTATTTCTAAGATATACAACTTCATAGTTATATGATTTGAGAAATTCCTGATGTGTGGTATACTTATTTTTAGATGAATATCTAGTACATTGTTGCCAGCCCCAAAAACGCAACGCCTCAATGATGAGCGGACGAACAAGGCATTGAATCCAGGGAAGCTTACTTGATAATTCAATTATTTAATTCCTCAGTTATATGCATTCTAATTATTAGTATTGATGGTTTATTTGGAGTTACTCTAATATATTGTATGTTGAATGGTGTTAGGTATCGAGCGAAGAAAGCTCAGACTTAGTATTCTCATGATGAAATCTATAGTTAAAGATGACGAAGGAGCAATAGTGAAAATGTAGTAGTGATGGAGGAGGAACAAAGAAATTCTGAGGCAAATGGATCAAGAAGAGATCTAGAAACTCCATGACGATTAATAGTTGAACTCAGATGACTATGATGCTCCCATGCCCAAGGCCAATCTTCATGATGTGCAAGGCACATATGGCCAAAATCCATGATAGTCCACCAGTGCTAAGAGACAAATTCAAAATGTAATCGGTGTCCTTGTTACCCATCATCACAAAGAGGATTAGGACAAATGTTGGAAGACGAAAGGTCATGGAAGGAGACAAAAGGCCAAAGGTTATTGAACCTTAATAAATACTAGAATAGAACCGAAAGAAAGGGATTTTGGCTCTTCAAACATTGTACACTTCTAAACTGCTTTAGGAATACAGTGTCAACTAAAATTGGAGAGTTATCCTTAGAGTTTTTCATGTACTATTGTTGAAATTGTTAATATGGAAAAGCCCTCAAGGCCACCTTTTGACAGAGAGAAAGACTCGCATCTGTTGTTGTTTTGCTGCGAACTATTTCAAACAAAAATTCTACTATTCACATGGGTTGTAAGAGCATGTTTGTTTATGGACTATTCTGATGCAATATATGTTTTCTTACACTTTTGTTACTCTTTCTTATATTACATGTCCTAAGCGAATGAGTTGCCAATGTATGTGACATAGTGACTTAGACTATTCTAGTTATATATTCATGTGCATGTGTTATCTGACTTTATTTCTTCATTGCAGCTATTTGGGTGAATTTATTGGTAGAGTTAGTTTCATGGCATAGCTCATTCACTTCCGTTAATTCACTCCTATCTAGGATAGGGTAGATTAGAATTAGATTAGACTCATGCATTTACATAGTCTTCATCTACATCTTTTGTTTGCAGAACCATCCATCATTCACACTCATCAATGGACTGGGCCGCAACTAGTAGAACCAAACTAGGAATGGTTGTCCGACCAGAATACAAATGGGTTCCCTATTCCAAATGGTGAGAGGTCTAATTGGGACTTCATACTAGGGAGAACCCCTTACTGTTGTCGTGAAAATTCATACCCGTCAACAAAACCTATATACAATAATAAACAATGTTCACAAAAGAACTAGTACTCGAGTCATCACGCTTGAACATAGTACTTCTTAAGGTAGAGACCATTTTTGGGCTCCGACAACACATTTCCTTCATAATCTGCCAACTCGTAAGACCCCTTTTCTAACACCCATCACACGATGTATGGACCATGCCACATAGGGTTGAACTTGCCTGCCCCTGAGGCATCCTTGTCCTAGTTGTAGACTAACACAAGGTCTCCTTCAAAAAACATCCTCATAAAACATCCACCAGCAAAATCCAAATCAAACTTTTGAAGCACAACAATCCACTTGTTGTACTTCCCCCCAATTATTCTTCGAGTCAAAATATATTGAAAAGGATTAATTTTGACGATGACAGTTGTCTTCCGCAACTGAATGTAATGTCGAAGTCGTTGAACAATATGAAATGTTGTTAAATCCAATTTCTCGACATGAGAATACTTTAGTTCGGGTCCCAATAAATCGCTACTTAAATAGTAGATGACATGCTCTTGGAGCTCATCATCCTCCTGAAATAAGACCATGCCAATTCACGATTCAATTGTTGCCAAATATAACAGGAAATATTGATTATAATTTGGGGGACTCAATAATGGAGTCGAAACCAACACTTTCTTTAATGCATCAAATGAACAGTGTGTTGCCTCATCCCAACAAAATGGAACCCCCTTTTTCAAAAGGTGCATAAAGCCTTTCATGATATTATCATAGTTATGTACAAAGCGTCGAAGGAAATCCGCCTTTCCTTGTAAACGTTGAAGCTGATGAACTGTGTGTGGGGGAGGCAACTGAGTGATTTCCTCCACTTTCAAAGGGTCAACCATGATCCCTTTAGTTGAAAATATAAAACCCAGAAGACATCATGAAGTCACGTAAAAAAATACATTTATGTGGATTCAAACAGATTCAATGGTGACGACATCTTTCGAAGACTAGGCGAGGGTGTAACAGATGTTGATCTCTCTTGCGAGAATGAGTTGTAAGATCAACCAAATAAGCCTCCACTATGTGTTTCAGGTCGTGGAAAGAAAACATCATGGCTTGTTGAAAAGTAGCTCTAGCATTTTTAAGGCCAAAGGGCCTCTTCTTGTATGTGAAGGTTCCTCAAGGACAAATGAAAGTTGTCTTATGTTGGTCTTCCGATCAAATCATGATCTGATTATAACCCAAAAAACCATCCATGAACGAAAAAATCTCGCCTCTTGTGCATTCATAGAGAATCTGATCGATAAACGGTGTAGGGAAGTTATCTTTTGGACAAGCTTTATTCAAGTCTTGAAAATCCATACACACTCGAATCATGCCCTACTTCTTATCAACCGGAACTGAGTTGGAAACCTATTATGTCACTGGTACTGGATAAATAAAGCTAGCTTTGAGCAACTTCTCCACCTCATCTTTAATTGTTGTTTCTTTCCTTGGATTCACTAGACGCAAATTTTCTTGAACCGGTTTTGCATTCTCATAGGTTTGAATCTCATGTTGAACAATTTGAGGACCTATGTCAGGCATTTCCTCGTACAACCAAGCGAAAACATCTCAACATTCCTTAAAGAGAGACATATACCGATGAATTTCATCTTGAGAGCACTCTACCTCGATAAAGACATTTTTGACAACATCAGGGGTTCTAGAAATGTTAATGGGGATGGTTTCTGATATATTTTCCATATTCCCCTCGACGTAGACACCATGCTTGGCCAAGGGTTTCACCGTCTAATCAACACTCCTATTCATGGATGACTTAAATTCTTCATTTTCCACACGACTGATCTTGGGGATGAGGTACGATCTATGATGCATATCTTCCCACAACCTTTTAGCTCTAAACATTGCCTCAACGATAACGTCTTCTATAGGAAAGATGATTTTAAGATAGTCTTAAGAATTTAAATAATTTTGAGCTCAAACAGGCTCCAAAAACATATTGTCCTCCTATGTCCATGCAGGAGTCTAATCGGGGTCTACAATGATGTGTTGAATAATCTGGTAAGTGATCTCATCTGCAGACAGTGGAAAGCCATTATGGCATGTATGCGACCATCGATTGATTCACACGGTGAGGGTAACACCCATGGATCTTGTAGATATGAAGTTCTAAACGATGCAAATCTTGTTACCGGAGCTATAGGACTCGACTGTTGAAAGTCGACTGGGTGGTAGGAATGTAAGCTATCGGTGTGTTGTGGCAAACAAAAACTCCCCTAAATTTTGAGAAAAATTAAGGGGCCCCATTTGAATTTTGAAAAAACATTGCTTCCAATCACATTTTATTTTCTTTTATTTGATTTGAGGGTTTTCGTTTAATGATCTTCCTTCTTTGATATATGGTTTCCACGCTCATATATATTGATTATTTTGGTTTTTGTCGATTTAATGCTTGAATGAATCACTCTCTTTTGACTTAGATTATTATTTTGGTGTAAATATGAAATTATTTTCCACCATCCCTTATACTCAAGAATATTAACATTAAGGTGTTCACATGATGTTATTTCCACAAAATATTCACTAGTGACCCTTCTTCTCTTTTTGTTGATAAAACATTGAATTTGATTTAAATATTAAAATTCATAAGGTACAATCACAAGCTTGATCATGCTTCAATCCATACGATTATTAAATAGAGAAAAAAGAAAAAGAAAAAAACACCTTTATTCTTTTAGTCTTCATTTCAATGTTCCCTAAAGAAAATACCAATCATATTATCTTCCATAGTACTATCTTTATTTCAAGAAGATATTATGGTTAAAATGAGGTTTGTGGGCATATTGTACACCATTTAAAAATTAAAATTTTATGAAAGCTTATGATATCATCATTTTCTTTCCTTGGGTTTCAAACATAGCATAAGGAATATTTGGTTGATTGAAAAAACTATCGTGTCACCACTTCCGAGGGGACACCACCTATTAATCATTTTCTAAAACTAAATGGAAGATCAAGTCAAATGAGAAGGACGTGTTCAAATACTAAAAAATACCACGGAATTGCTCGAAAATGAGGTTACAAGATTAATGTGAGTTAGCTTTACGAAATTGTTGGGTGAGTTTTCATTAGAATCGTGCAAAATGAACATTGGCATTGATACATTATCTCAAAAATATATTGACATAATCAATCACAACATATACACATCATTGCATATAAACGTTAAATTGGCACAAATTCATGGTAACGGATTTCAGTTATGAACCTTATCATGGAAAAGAATGACCTTATGAACCAGCTCGTCTTGAGAAGAGAGGCACTAGAATAGCAAAAGAATGGCAGTTACACATGTTAAAAGAACATTCTGAACAACAGAATAGCAAAAGAATGTTTGTTTAACCAAAGCAGAGAATCTGAACACCAGTAGTTGTTGAACACTCGAACCAGGGTGTTTCCTTTGCTTCATTACTCTATTACACACTTATTATACATAGAGATTTACAGACAAACCCTTCCTCCTTCCTTCCAATTCTCATCTCTTTGAGAACACTATTTTCCAAACATATATAACCAGAAATATAAATCTCTATTCTACCCCTTCAGCTTACAAAACTCCATAATCAAACTATGTTCTTTGATTTTAACAAAATGACAAAATAATAAACATTTCAGGTTTGCCATGATCATGTGAAAATGATCGTATTGCGGCTATGGATGATGGTGAATATTGTATTCTGAGAGAGGAGACTGTGAGAGAAAGAAGAGAAAGTTACAGCGGGTTTTGCTGTAGGTTGTATCCCTTCATTTGCTGGATAATAATAAAGGAAGGACCTGGCAATTTCTCTGGTGGACGTAGCC
>ML780453.1:67435-113431 GCA_009831015.1 Picea engelmannii | reverse complement strand
GTGGGGGAGTGCAGAGGGGGGGTACCCCCTTTGCGGGGTCTGGGGGGTCTGGGGGCAAGTGGGCCCCTAGCGGGGGTTCGGGGGTGAAGCCCCCGAAGCAAAAATTGCCTTGTAAAAGTATATTGTAATTTCATTGTAAATCTGGACCATTCATTATAAGATCGCAGATCTAACGGTAGAGATTATGTTAGGGTTTTTTTCCCTAGAAGGCAACCCTCTTTTATGAGGGAAATGTATTGCGGCTATGGATGATGGTGAATATTGTATTCTGAGAGAGGAGACTGTGAAAGAAAGAAGAGGAAGTTACAGCGGGTTTTGCTGTAGGTTGTATCCCTTCATTTGTTGGATAATAATAAAGGAAGGACCTGGCAATTTCTCTAGTGGACATAGCCCACACTGGGTGAACCACGTAAATTTGTGTCTCTCTTGTATCATGTGTCTTCTATTTTTTGTCTCTGCATTTGTTTTATTTTATTGCTCCGTGGTCCTGTTTTTTCTAACAATATTTACAGACAAACCCTTCCTCCTTCCTTCCAATTCTCATCTCTTTGAGAACACTATTTTCCAAACATATATAACCAGAAATATAAATCTCTATTCTACCCCTTCAGCTTACAAAACTCCATAATCAAACTATGTTCTTTGATTTTAACAAAATGACAAAATAATAAACATTTCAGGTTTGCCATGATCATGTGAAAATGATCATTTACATCAACATTGTCCATTTCCATGCCTGCACTAATGCGATTTTGCATCAACCATCTCATAAATTTATAAGTTGGATTATCTTCAAGCCAAATGACTTTCCTCAAGTCTTCATTTCTTTCAAATTTCTTTTGATTGTCTGTAATCTTTCCTTCTTGTATATTTTTTGTCTTTGGGCTGCTTCTTTGGTGTCTGCCTCTTTGCAAAGAAATTTATTTCTCATCAAACCAAAAATCACAATTTATGTCACCTTGGAGCATTCTCTTCCATTCGGCAATCAATATCTCAATAAGGTATTGTGTGAGAGTTGTAATGGTTCTCCCCCACTTTTCTGCACAAATTTCCAAGCCATAAGATTGCCTTGTCCATTCCTTTTGTTGTTTTGTAGAAGGTTGATTGCTTTCATCCTTGGCATCTTCATTTTGGTATACACCTGCACATTCAACAAACACATCACAAAAAAAAAATCTTCAGGACATTCCTTGAGTTCATTCTCGGTTTCCAATATATTTTGTTCTTTTCTCTGACTATCCTTGGCAATTATGTAGTTTTTTGTCTCATTATGCATTTGGTCTCCTTTTTGAACTTTTTGTTCATCTCCTACAACTTCCTGGATATGCTTGACAACCTCATCAATGTTCCATAGAATAGTCCTTTGCTCCACATAAATTCCTTCATTGCTTCTAAAGACAATGCCTTGGTATATTCTTCCTTGAAGTAATTATGCATAACCTCCTTCACGATTATCTTCATAATTCAACCTTCTCCTTTTCTTTGTGACATTAGACAATGATGTCTCTTATTTCTCCATGATAGGCTCTATGTGGTCTTCTTGCTTTCTCTCCTTCACAATCTTCTCTGGACTATCTGCAATGTCTTTAGTTGAGCTCTCCCTATCAACTCCTTTTTCACCACCTTCACAAATCTGCAAGACATGTATTGTCTTCTCTTTTTCCAATTTCCAATTGTTTCCAATAATGGATACAATTCCCTCAAAAACAATTAAATAAACATTTATCAAGAGAATATATAGCCAACTGATTATACCTCTGAGTGTACTCTTCCTTTCATAAACTTGTAGAGTTTCAAACTAAACTCCTTCATGGCTTTCTTCAATGTTGTCTTCATGAAACAATGTTGATCTCTCTTCTTCTGTGATAGTTCTTTGAGACTGTCCATCTTCAGAGTCTGCTATCCCTTGTTTTTCTCCATAAGTATAACCCTATCTTTCTTGAGTTTCTACTTCTTTCATAATTTCTTGTATTTGTTCATCTTCATTATCTTTGATACCTCCAATTACACACTCACACAAACAATTAGTTGGAAATGCATTACATTCTCCTTCACTTGATGTTAGTGACATCATTTTCTTGTGTTGGTCTAAGAACATCATCATCTCTTCACTATCATCATCCTCTCCTAGGATTGAACCTTGTTCTGGTTCAAAAATGTGAACTTCTCCTCCATGCTCAGTTATATTGAGTTTCCTCTCTGTCTTTATCTAGACATTCATTCTCTTAATCAACTTCTTAGAAAAAAACCTCATGACAAGCCACTTGACCCTTTTCCTTACATTCCATCCTTGTTTCAGATCTTCTCTGATATTCTCCTATAGAAACTATTTTATATTACTGAGTTGTGCTTTTAACTTAGCCATCTCTTTATCAAAATCTTCATCACTCATCTTCTTTTGTTTGCCAACTACCTTGGCATCTGCTTCCTTATGTTTGTGGCTTCTTTCTGAAGTCTTCCTTTGATTTTCCTTAGTCAATTTCATCTATCCCTTTGTGAGTTTCTCCATGCTCACTGTGAGTTGCAACCTAGCCTCTTCTTGTAATCAATCTCAACCACTGCTACTCAATACCCCATCAAGACTTCCTCTTGTACTTGATCTCCCGGTATCATTAGTTCTCTTTCTTCTAGAACCTTATGAGCATTCCCTTGCTCCTCTCTGGCTTCTGCACTTTTCTCACACTCTTCTTCTTCTTAGAACTTCCTTTGTTCTCTTCACTTTCAGTCTTCAACTGAAATTTTCTTACAACATTCCTTAATTCAAATTGCTTTGCCACAAGCTTACAATTGAGAGCTTCACTTGCTCCCTAGTTGTAATCCTCTGTTAAAATACTTTATCTGCTTCTGCCTGCATCCATATACAAATTCTTCATCAAAATTTAATACTTACAAGATCTCCTTCCATGATCTTGTTTTCCAACCATTCTTTCTCACTTTGCCCTTAGATGGAATGACTTCAATCTATATTCCCTTCTATGTTTCAAGGTTCCTTCTTTGCAGAACTCGTCTCCCCTATTCCACTATACACTTCTACAAAATACCCTATTATAGATTTCACCTCTGATTCTTCCAAATCTTTGTGTTCTTATTTCCCCAAAGAACAATTTCCTTCAAATCCTAACATTTTATACTGAATTTATGAATCTGCTTACAATCTAATTATGGTCTTCACATAGATTGAGCACAAATAATAATTTAAATCCAATTTCAATAACCCAAAGAGGGTTATTGTTTCTCTGATACCACATGATATCCCCACCAAGGCCAGTTTCGTATAAGATCAAAGACTTCAAACTCTGCATTCCTTGTAGGTGCTCATATAAGTCTATCCTTTCCTCCTAATGGATTCAATTTCCCTTCTACGATTCTTTTGTGTATTCATTCTATGAAATGTAGTCTTCTTCATCAAAATTTAGCTACATTTAGGTGTACAAATTTATCCTCAATCTAAGTCTTGTTGATGCCCAAAAACGCAACATGAAATCATTCCCTGCAAATGAGTTGCAATGCATTATTACTTATATACATTTAAGATAATACTAAACAGGTGGGACCTCTTTTTAGGAAAACAATGATGGAAAGCGCTTCTCTTATTTGTGCTCATGATTACCTTATGAGAAAGATTCTACAATTGAAAATAAACAAAGAAATTCTATCATGTTTCCATGTGCAATTGATGGATGTTGAGTGTGCTGACAATTTGATTTAAAAAAAGGGATAAAACGTTTGTTTTAATAAGCATTTTGGTTTATTTTGCTACACCTAGATGTTGACATATTATTCAAACTACAAGTACATGCCACATCGGAACTTATGGTGTATTGAACTTATGGTATACTTGTTATATATTGTGGACAATTGATATGTTTTATGGAATGACAACCATCCGTTAGTAAGAAATGTGGGACATATTTTGGTGCTAAGTGTTGAATGGGCATATAATACTTATGATATCTATGTTGGGGGGGGGGGGATTCGATTTTGAATTAGAAAGGTTATGTTTGGTGGCGAATTGGATATACATGGTTGACTATGTGTTTTATGGAAAATATTTTGGAAGTTTGGGTGCGCTCATACTTGGTTGTGGTTGATGGAAATTAATGAGAAAAGAGGGGAAACGATGTGCATTTACTGCACGTCATTCTTACCCTACCTCAAATTTGCCACCTTCACTATACTCGTGCTTGTTTTGGTTGCTCTGGTTAGTATTTCCTCCGTTTTTCTCGACCTTTGGATGAATATTGGTGCTCTTTAGCTTTTTGGCATTCTCCTTACATGTATGTTGGTTCTTATATCTCCATTCATGAACTGTAAGTCTGCTCTGAATAAAATCGTTATGTTGGCCCTTAGAGTTTGCATGCTGAGTGAGTTTGCTTTCTAAAGATTACAGTGGGTGTATGTGGGCATTATGGCTGTGCAAATTACATTTAAATTGGGTTTCTTCCTATTGGAATTTAAATGTTTTAAGCTGGGAAATTTGTTTGGAATTCCATTATGTTTGAAGTATGTGGCTTTTTTGCACCCATAATGAATGTTGGTTATTATAGTATGACTGCTGGAAAATGATTATGGCGACTACATTTGGTTTTACTCATTTATTGTGATTAAATTTCGAAGGGTTTTCTCTATGAAATAAAAAGAACACTTGGGTTTTTGTGGTTATTGCGTAATGACATGCCCTCTACCTAGTCCTTGGAAGATTTTTGGCCCTTCGTATTATCATTCCATTGTTTGAAAATATATTGGAGACCTGTGTATTTGCCTTGCGGCCATTTTGGGAGGTCTGTGGAAAGGTTTGTTTTGGGAAGAAATGTTTTTTTTTGTTTGCTTTGTAGCCCCCATTTCAAAATAATTCTCCCATGGTCTGTCCATGCCTCATTTTTTTATCCTATATATGGACAGTTAGTTCGAACTCGGGTTTTGATATTTGTTATGGTGTTGACCCGACAGTGGGAAAGATTGGTTATATCCATGAAGTCTTGGCTAGTTTGTTATTTATCTATGAGGATTTGGTCGATTTTGAAGTTATATGGTTTAAAAAAAAATGATGACCACAAGTTTCGCATTGAGGTTTCGAACCCAGTCTGTTTATGCAGCAATTATTGGGGTTGTCATATAAATTTTATATGATGAAAGGTCGATGGTTTTATGTTTGTTTTCTCATCCTCCCATGCTGGCTTGAGGCAATATGGTTTCAAATGACTTTGTAAACAGTCTCCTGCAAAACATTTTGTTAGTTTAAATGGACATCTATGAAAAAAAAAAGGGGGAAATGAAATTTGTAAAGTTTGACAGCCCTAAAATTTTCCTTGGGTTTTATATTGAGAACTATAAAAATTGTTGTGTCTTGGATTTGAATTGTTAACAGAGAAAGGTTTTTGGAAAATGATGACAATGTCGATTTTAAATTCAACAAATGTTATTTCATGTAATAGAACAGTAATCGTCTCATTCCCGTTCATTATCTCACTTTCCGCTCATTATATGCCCACCACCTTCCCAAATACATTTAATTTGTCCCATGTTATGTTATTATGAATTTCATTAAAAAAAAAAAAAAAGGAAATGAAAGTTGTAAAGTTTGACAGTCCTAAAATTTTCCTTGGGTTTTATATTGAGCACTATAAAAATTGTCGTGTCTTGGATTTGAATTGTTAACAGAGAAAGGTTTTTGGAAAATGATGACAATGTCGATTTTAAAGTCAATAAATGTTATTTCATGTAATAGAACAATAATCATCTCATTCCCGTTCATTATCTCACTTTCCGCTTAGTATATGCCCACCACCTTCCCAAATACATTTAATTTGTCCCATGTTCTGTTATTATGAATTTCATTTAAAAAAAAAAGGGACTAGATGATGACTGGTGTTGGAAGTTTGGATATGGAGACATTGTTTTTATAAGGAAGTTACCTCTGCATTTGCTTGAACAATATTCATTGGTTGGTTCCCATCCATGCTACCATTTTTCGTTCATTACAAAGCCCCCCATCTTCCCAATATCCCTATCACTCCATGTTCAAATGGCAATTGATTTTTGAATTTAAAAGTATGATGCATGGATGGATGGATTGCATGTGCTTTTGTTGTGAATGATAGAGCCAACCTTTTGATTTTATTTAGGTAGAGTATTGATGCATTGATTGTTAAGAGTTTTTCATAACATGATTGGAATATTTCTTCATGATGAGTTTCTTTAGCAGAGGTGCAAACAGAGGTAGAGGAAATAATTGGCAAAGAGACCGTAGAAGGCCATGATTTTCGATACATTTTGACATTGATCCATAAGAACTAAATCAACTTTTCAAGATGGGTTTTTTAATCTAGTTGGCCAATGAATTCTGTAAATTATACCTGAGAGGCATCCTTTCCAACCATGTCAAAATTTCTCTGGTATCCATGTCCCCCCTCATGTGTCTATGCAGCCAAAACCACCTGCCAATGATGGCTGGCAACAAATTGTTCATCAACATATAGCTCATCACCATGGTTGGCCTATTGTGTCATTGCCATTTCCCCCTCCTACACCGCCATTCATCACAAATGCCGAAGTTGATCATGTTGTCTCGCCAATACAATCCTCTCATGCAAGCAAAATATCAAAATCTGCCATCCCTAAGCCAAAATTAGATAAAGGAAAAGAGGTGGTTAATCCCTCCAAGTCTTCTAAAGACTCTTCTCATTCAATATCCTCTCATCTCCACCTTAAAGATGATTGTTCCCATGTCATTAGTGAAATCCACCCACAAGGCTTCAATCAATTGAAGGTTGTTGCATAGGACAAATCAGAAAAGAGATCAAGAGAAAGCAGAGGTGAAAAGAGGCAAAACGCCTCTCACAACAATTATGATGTTTAATGTTGTTAATGCTATTTTCTTTTTAGGACAGTCTTTTTATTTGATATGACAATATTTTGGACAACAAATACATATTTAGACATAGTTTTGGATAGCATGGATATAATGTTATTTTTGGATATAGTCATGTTTTATTTTTTTGATATTAAAATATTGGACTATTAATATGAGGATGGGAGTTACAAGGTGAATGTTTAAATTAAATATTTGGGGGTATTATACTTCATGTTTTGATGATTATTAAAAAAATGAAAATTGGAGTGGCAGGGGGTCCCACCTATTTAGTTATTATTTAAATAGACCCTTATTTACATATTATTATTTATTTGTGTCAACTAATTAGTTAAGCTAATTAAGCTTAACAAAAGAAAGGTAGTTGAAATACCATAACTTATTGAGAAAGAATAAAAGATCAATAAAAAGAAGAGACAAGCAGGAGGAGAACAGAATGAGAACTTCAGATATAAGGTTTGTTTTATACTTGTGAGATAATTATTTTCTTCATTCATTCTGAGTTTACTAGAAAGCTAAACCATCTTGATGGCAGCATGGTCTTATTGAAGGTAGCAGGATTCAAAACTGAATCATATATTTCAACAACTTGTTTCTAAATGTGTGTGATTTATCTTTGGCATTCTGTGTGTTCTTGTTTGTTTATGGATTAGATTTCATGATTGATAAAGAATATTTTGCAGAGTCAAGTGACAACATTTTTATGGCAAGCTGATCCAAATCTTTAGCTTCAGTTTTCTTTTGTTGTCGGTGTCTTTTTGTATGGTTCCCATCGGAGACTTCTAAATTTGACTTTGGTCCCACCCTCGCAAGGGTTTGTAAAGAGAGTTATGCTTTGTATCTCAGAATGAATTTAATATAAAAATCAGATTTCTAATTTCAGTCTCACATGTGTATCTTAATGATATTGTTCAGATTTTACTTTTATTCTTGTTTATTATCCATGTACACACTTACGTATATCTTTGCTTATTTTATTTTTTATAGTTACATATAACATATAAAATCAGCGTTAGTTCCTAGTACATCTTACATATGGATTAAGAGATTGTTTTGAATTAAAGGCTATAAACTCTAGGTAACATTCACAACTATCTTGCCTTAGCCTAGCAAGATCTGAAAATGCTTCAGTAAGGTTCTCCATACCTTTTCCTCAACATTTATTTGGCGACCATATTGGGGAGATCTTTCCATATCTCTCTGGTTGATTGTATCACAATTGTATTTTATTTTTCTATTTTGTCTGATTACTCTTTGACTGAGTTTTTCCATGACAGTACCTGTTGTGGGACAGCCTAATATTGGAGACAGTCTTGATGACCAAACCAACATTGCCTTGACCTTGCTTAATATTATCTTAGCAACTGCTAGTACTCATGTTAAACTTCACAACTCTTGGGAAGTAATTACCAGGGACTTAAACATACGTGAACACAGGGAAGCCAGGCAAAGGCAACCCAAAAACCAACAATAACCTTATTTTTCCTACCTCTTTGATCTTTTGTTTCATGTCCTTTAACTCTTGCATTTCTCGAAGGAGAAAAGGGTTTTCCCCTGAAGCTACCCCAATTTCTGAAATAGGAAGGAAGAAATTTGGCTTATCAACACAACGAAGTGCTCTTAGGTGAACCTTATCTGATTCTTCTAGTTCATCCCCATCACCCAAACCTATCACTTTCAACATGACATCCGCGGGTAGTGGTATTGGCACCCAAGGCCCCTCCTCCTCGCAACCTTTTGTTTCATCTGTGATTGGTAGTATCTATAGTCATCAAATCACTATTCAATACACTAGAAATTCTTCTAAGGTCATTAAGATAATAAGAAATATGGAATTTTTCAATTTGAGGAAGATACTACAACCACCCCATGGAATGTATCTTCTCCTTTGAATCTCGCACCAACCACCCACCCACCCATTACCAAAATTCAAGGATCATTTGCCTAGGTTCTCAGGAACAGTATTGTTACTACAAATGAACACGTGGTAGCATTTTCTAATGCTTGTCATAACATAGGGGCTAACGATAACGACACTTGCATGTGTTTATTTGTCAATTCCCTCAAAGGGAAAGTTGCAGCAAATTTTTTTGACCTCCCTCCTAAAATCCTTTCAACTTGGGAAGAATTGATTTATTGGTTCAAATCCACTTAAGGACAACCCAAGAGTCCAACTGAGCAGTTAAGGGAATACAACAATATTGCTTATAAGGATGGTGAAACCATTAAATCTTTTAACCTTTGCTTCACAAAACTATATAATCAAATTCTCGAACTAATATGTCCTCAAAATCAAGTTGTTTTCATGCATTATTATAATGCATTACCTTCTATGTATCATCATAGACTTGAAGAGAAGGCTATCGACAATCTCGGTTCCACCCTTCATGCTTGCCTAGAATATGAAGAGCAACTTGAAATAACGGGTCTTCCTAAGGGAGACTTGGTCAAGCAAACATACATGTCTTCCATTCTACAACTCATGCAAGATATGAACAATAGGATGATATCTTACAAATGGAAAGGAAATTCTTCTTCCTCTCCCCTCGAGGCTTCTTCTTCTTCCTTAGCGCCTTTTCAAAACATGAATAAAAACACTTTTCAATCGAAGGCCATAATGACTCATTGTTGGTGTAATTTATGTGAAGAAAATCACGATGAGAATACTTGTGAGGTTAAAAAGAATGCTAGAGATGAGATCTTTGGCAAAAGGCCTAATACCACAATTGTTGTTTTATATTGGGTTGAACCAGAGGATGTTATGGTAATCAATACAAGGAATAAATATTACACTACCAAGGGAAAATTTGATATTCCCCACACTTATTCTGTCCCAAGCTCATCTTCTCAAAGTGTTGATACACAAGCTGTCATAACTTCAAGTGATCAAGGAGTGTCTTCTCTTCTTCCCTCTTCTAAGTACAATATCCTTAACTAATTGGCTAATATCAAAGTTGATGCTACCCTTTTGGACATGGTTGTTGTCTCGGAACAACAAAAGCATCTTAAGAACTTCATTGAAGGAAATATTTCTACCATAGCCAATCTATTTGAAGAGTCAAAGGAAGAGGACTCAACTGTAAATAAGATAGGTGTAAATAATTTTAGGAACCCTATAAAAAAAAAAAACCTTTCTATATTTCAGTAAAAATCATGGATAAAATAGCTCATTTTTGCCTAATTGATGGCGGGTCTGGTCCAAGTGTGATGTCTAAAATTATCATGGAAGAGCTTGGCTTATATTGCACTAACGAAAAATTCTAGAAGCATTCTCTCTTATAATAGTTTGTAGCAATCAACTATAGGTGAAATCAAGGATGTAACCTTAGTTTTGTGTGCACATCTCGAGATAAGATCAACCCTCAACATCCAAGTAATTGATATGTCGGTGAGTAACTACTCAATTATTTTGGGAATGGATTGGCAAGCCTTAACTAGTGGATACCTTTCACTTGATGGTACACATTTGTCCGTCCCTCGAAATGAAAATAACATTATAGTCCTTAGGGAAGGAATAATTTCACCGTATATAGAGAGCATTCCCCAACCTAATGTAAATTATCTCGAAGAAGATTTGGGAGTGTACTATATCTTTGTTGATGAAGGTGACACTATACATGAACCAGTTGATTTTAATGATGGCATGTGGCACATGCATTTCGATGGTTCATGTTCAAATGAAGGTAATGGAGCTGACATCATTCTATATTCTCCTATAGGTAAAATCCACAAGTTCTCTTATAGGTTGGAATTTGCTTGCACAAACAATGTCTTCGAGTTTGAGGCCTTATTGTTAGGCATCGAAAATGCATATAACCTTGGTTGTGGTCACCTTACAGTTTTTGGTGATTTTGAACTTGTTGTGAATCTTGTACATAAGATTTATTCACCAAGCAATAAGTTACTTAAACGTTATACCCAAGATGTTTGGATGTTTATTTCAAATATGTTATCATTTAACATCACTTGTGTTAAGAGGGAACCTAATTCAATGGATGATAGGTTAGTTGTTTTTGCAGCATCCCCTACCCAACAGATTTTACCTCAAAGACTTGATTGTACGTTCCAATCTCTATATCGTTGTCACATCTCTGATAATGTAGAATCATGGCAGGTTTTCCTGAGTGGCAAAGGCATTTGCGCTTTCATACAAAATGAATCATTTAAGCCCAAAGAAATCATCTCTGTTGAAGATGACAAATTTCCTAAAGGCTTGACTCCTCTCGAAAGTTCATTTTTGTCAAGTGATGTAGGCAACAAAGAAACACATAAGGAAGAGGAGTCGAAAAGGAAAGTTGGTGATACCATTTCCTTGAATATTCGGACTTATGAATCTCCAAAGATCATTAAATTAGGTGCCCAATGTTATGGTGAAGAGAAAGCAAAATTCACAGAATTACTCCGTGAATTTCAATATGTTTTTGCCTGGTCATACGAGGATCTTCGTGGCTTTGATCCTGCTCTCATACACAATGCCATTCTTATCAAGGAAGGGGTAAAACCAGTTAGGCAAAGACAAAGACCTATTAACCCTGCGCTCGAAGCCACTATTAGAAAATAATTGGAAAAATTGTTGAAAGCTAATATAATCTTTCCAGTTAAGTATTTCGATTGGGTATCAAATCTGGTCCATGTTCGGAAAACTACCGGCGAGATTAGATTATGTGTCAATTTCTGCGCATTGAATAGAGCAAGTGTCAAAGACTATTTTCCACTTCATAATATGGAAATGATTTTACAACAGGTTGCAAGGTCTCAAATGATGTCCTTACTTGGCAGTTTTTATGGGTATAATCAAATCAAGGTAAAAAGGACCGATAGATATAAAACCACATTTACCACACACTGGGGCACATTTTCATATGAACACATGCCTTTTGGCTTATCTAATGCAGGTGCCACATATTTTTTCTTGATTTTCCTGTCATGGTTAAACCAATCCATAATCCTCTGAAGCAGGATCGTTCTTTTTTCTTGGACAGATAAGGTCGAGAATGCTTTCCTTAGGATTAAGAAGGCAATCAGTTCCACACCGGTTTTAGCGAAACTGGATTTTGAGAAAGACTTTATCATATATACCAATGCCACAGAGGAAGCAATTTTTGCTATCCTCTTACAATGTGATGACCAAAACAATGAAAAATATATAGCTTACATGAGTCAAAGTATATCAAACGACGAGATCAAATACTCTTATATTGAGAAACATGTTTTTTCTCTTGTCAAGGCTATAGAAAAATTTTGCCATTCTATTTTGGGCAAACATACGCAGGTAAAAGTCCCTTTGCCTGCTGTCAAGTTTATGCTTTCACAAACTTATCTTTCATGAAAACTTGCACATTGGCTTGCCAAAATTCAGGAGCACGATTTGATGATTATGACTTCGAAGACAATCAAGGGATGAGACTTAGCCCTTCACTTAGCTCAACACCCTGAACCAAGTGAAAAAATTGACGACCAAGATAATCCTCTTTCAACGTTATTTTATATTGAATATCAAAATCTTTCTCTATCTGAGCATCCTTGATATAGAAATCTGGTGTATTATTTGTAGTATCAAAGGTGTCCATATGGTTTGGATCCTCACCAGAGAAGGAGACTCTACCTTGAAGCTTCCAAGTATATCATTTGAGGAGACCTTTTGTTAAGGGGATCTGCTGATGGTTTGTTACTTTGATGTGTAAATGATGAGGAAGCACATAAATTATTACACGAGATCCATGGATCATCAACATCTGTCATTCACATCGGTGGCCATTTTTCTGCTAAGGCTATTGCTTTTAAGATCACAATAAATGGTTTTTACTGTTCTACGATATTCCACGATTCATATAAATTTGCAATATCCTGTGATAAATGCCAAAGATTCGTTGGGAAAGAACGCCTTTCTCCCATGCCTTTACAACTTGTCCTTCCAAATTTCCCTTTTTCTAAGTGGGGCCTAGACTTTATTGGTCCTATCAACCCTCCATCTTCTACAGGGAATATATTTATTTTGATGGCCACTGATTACTTTACTAAGTGGACCGAGGTTGTTCCTCTTAGACATGCACAGGATGAGAAGATATTTTCTTTTCTAGAATCTAATATCTTTTTCAGATTTGGCATTCCATTAGAGATCATCACGGACAATGGCCCAACCTTCATTTGTGCAAAATTGACCCAATTTTTGGCTAAGTTAGGTGTCAAACATTTCACTTCATCTACTTATTACACTCAGGGAAATGGGCAAGCAGTTTCCACTAACAAAAATTTGGTTAGGATCACAAAGAGAATCATAGACAACAAACCTCTCCAGTGCACACACTTCTCACTTTTTCCCTCTGGGAAGACCGTACAACCACCAAAGAAAGTACGGGCTTTACTCCATTTCAGCTTGTATATGGCCAAGAGGTTATTTTGCCTACTTAGCTAGAGATTTCCTCTTTACGGTTGATGTTACAGACTGAAGAATTAAATTCTTCTAATGTTCCCCAAAGGATAAATGCATTGTTAGCCCTAGAAGAACAAATAAACTTTTCCTTGGAGAACCTAAAAAGAAGGCAGCAAACGGTGAAAAGGTATTTTAACAAACGAGCAAAGGTTGTTGAATTCAAGATTGACGATAAAGTCCTACTATGGGACCTAACCCGTGCTGAAAGAGGGACACATTCTAAATTCCAAAAATTATGGCTAAGTCCTTTCAAAATCTCTTTTATCCTTGGCACAAATTCTTACCTTCTTAAGGACATGGAGGAGCGATTGTTTTCTTACAGTACTAATGGTTCCCACTTAAAACATTATGTGGAACCGGCTTTATCACTAACGCTTTGTGTAAACATGACTATTGTATATAGTCCTTTGTTTTAATTTTTTTTTAGGTTTATTGAGTTTTAATTTCTGTTGTTGGTTTCACATGGTCATAAGAAATAAAGTTTGGATCACTTTTGCCATAACAATGTCATTCTGTAAGTATTGTTGATCGATGAAAATAAGGTACACGCAGCTATCATGATGTGCTCCTTTTGAGACACTGGTGGAATAGCTTTTTGCTTCCAATATTGTTGTAGTATACTTGGTTTTGTTTTCTTCCTTGTTTTTGTTATCCCTTTCTTCCATCCATCCTAAGATTCAAAAGCATATCAAAAGCATTCTCTTTGAAATGTAAAAGTGTTATCGGCTATGAACCTTATTAGATTGTTATGCATACATGATCAACTCCCCTCATACATCTCACTTTCCATAAATTATTCCCCGTAGTCATGTCTCATCATTTCTCTTAAACCATATTTTTCCCCCTATTGCATAGCTATTTTTTTTTCGACCAGTTTTTCGATCATCTACTTTTACCGGTCTGTGGAACCAAGCATTCTAAGTTTGAAATATGTTGAGAACAGGTTTCCCTGTGGATTCGCTAGTTTGTTGATGCCCAAAAGCACAACATGAAATCCATGCCTGCAAAAGAGTTCCAATGTGTTATTACTTATATACATTTAAGATAATACTAAATAGGTGGGACCCCCTTTTAGGAAAACAATGATGGAAAGCACTTCTCTTATTTATGCTCATGATTTCCTTACGAGAAATATTCTACAGTTGAAAACAAACAAAGAAATTCTAGCTTGTTTCCATGTGCAATCGATGGATGTTGAGTGTGCTAACAATTTGATTTTTTTTTTAAAAGAGGAGAAAATGTTTGTTTTAATAAGCATTTTGGTTTATTTTGCTACACCTAGATGTTGACATATTATTCAAACTCCAAGTACAAGCCACGTCGCAACTTATGGTGTATTGGAATTATGGTATACTTGTTATATATTGTGGACAATTTATATGTTTTATGGAATGACAACCCTCTGTTAGTAAGAAATGTGGGACATATTTTTGTGCTAAGTGTTGAATGGGCATATAATACTTATGAGATGATCTATGTGGGGGGGCACAGTGGGCGATTCAATTTTGAATTGGAAAGGTTATGTTTGGTGGTGAATTGGATATACATGGTTGACTATGTGTTTTATGGAAAATGTTTTGGAAGTTTGGGTGCACTCATACTTGGCTGTGGTTGATGGCAATTAATGAGAAAAGAGAGGAAACGACATGTATTTATTGCACGTCGTTCTTACCCTACCTCGAAGTCGCCACCTTCACTATAATCGCGCTTGTTTTGGTTGATCCGGTTAGTATTTCCTTTGTTTTGCTTAGCCTTTGGAAGAATAGTAGTGCTCTTTAGATTTCTGCCATTCTCCTTACAGGTATGTTGGCTCTTATCTCTCCATTCATGAACTATAACTTTGCTCCAAATAAATCATTATGTTGGCTCTTAGAGTTTGCATGCAGAATGTGTTTTCTTTCCAAAGATTACATTGGATGTATGTGGGCATTATGGCTATGCAAATTACATTTAAATTGGGTTTCTTCCTGTTGGCATTTAAATGTTTCAAGCTGGGAAATTTGTTTGGCATTCCATCATGTTTGAAGTATGTGGTTGTGTTGTGCCCATAATGAATGTTGGTTATCATGGTATGACTGTTGGAAAATTATTATGGTGAATACATTCGGTTTTACTCATTTCTTGTGATTAAATTTCGAAGGGTTTTCTCTATGAAATAAAAAGAACAGTTGGATTTTTGTGATTATTGTGTAATGTCACGCCCTCTACCCAGTCCTTGGAATATTTTTCGGCCCTTCGTATTATCATTCCACTGTTTGAAAATATATTGGAGACCTGTGTGTCTTCCTTGCGACCATTTTGGGAGGTCTGTGGAAAGGTTTATTTTGGGAAGAATGTTTTTTTTGTTTGCTTTGCGGCCCCCTTTTCAAAATATTTCACCCATGGCTTGTCCAGGCCTCGTTTTTTTATCCAATATATGGATAGTTAGTTCAAACTCGGGTTTTGATATTTGTTATGTTGTTGACCCGATAATGGGAAATATTGGTTATATCCATGAAGTCTTGGCTCGTTTGTTATTTATCTTTGAGGGTTTGGTCGATTTTGAAGTTAGATGGCTTAAAAAAAAATGATGACCATCAGTTTCGCATTGAGGTTTTGGAATCCAGTCTATTTATGCATCAATTATTGGGGTCATGATATAAATTTTATATGACGAAAGGTTGATGGCTTTATGTTTGTTTTCTCAACCTCCCATGTTGGCTTGACGCAATCTGGTTTCAAATGACTTTGTAAACAGTCTCCTACAAAACGTTTTGCTAGTTTAAATGGACATCTATGAAAAAAAAAGAAAAAAAAAAAGGGAAACGAAAGTTGTAAAGTTTGACAGTCCTGAAATTTTCTTTGGGTTTTATATTGAGCACTATAAAAATTGTTGTGTCTTGGAATTGAATTGTTAACAGAGAAAGATTTTTGGAAAATGATGGCAATGTCGATTTTAAAGTCAATAAATGTTATTTCATGTAATAGAACAATAATCGTCTCATTCTCGTTCATTATCTCACTTTCCGCTCATTATATGCCCACCACCTTCCCAAATACATTTAATTTGTCTCGTGTTGTCTTATTATGAATTTCATTTTTTTTTAAAAGGGACTAGATGATGACTAGTGTTGGAAGTTTGGATATGGAGACATTGTTTGTATAAGGAAGTTACCTCTGCATTTGCTTGAACAATATTCATTGGTTTTTTCATGTCCATGCTACCATTTTTCGTTCATTACAAAGCTTCATGTCTTCCCAATAGCCCTATCACTCCCTGTTCAAATGGAAATTGATTATTGAATTTAAAAGTATGATGGATGGATGGATTGCATGTGCTTCTATTTTGAATGATAGAGCCAACCTTTTGATTTTATTCAGGTAGAGTATGGATGCATGGATTGTTAAGAGTTTTTCATAATGTTGGAGCCGCCCTTGTTTTTTAACCCGTCACAATTTTCATTTTGGATACTTAAAATTCTAAAGATGGCCTTTTGATTTTCCCCCCCGAAACTTTGAAAACTCTGCAACCTTGTCGCGTAAACAGCGATGTTTTTTCTACTCTCAAAACAAGTCCACTTTCGTAAGAATGATCGCTCTTTTTGTTTTACTTCGGGATCTCGCAAGTCGGATACTTTAATCCTTGAGTTCACACGTTCTGAGTCATGAAACGGCAAAGTCGTTTTCAAATTTTCGCCCAAGACATTAACTAGGGTAAAATATTTTAACTCGTGATTAGACGTCGTCGGGGTTTCGCGCCTCAACGTTCGTCAAACCCAAGTTTTTATTTTTACAGCTCCGAGAGCCGAGAACACGAGCTACTTTTGGGATAACCCTGGTCAAGGATTAAAGGCAAAAAGATAACCATGGTTAAATTGGTTCTCGGCGTTTCGTCACTCGGCACTATATTTTCGAAAGTTACGGCGTCTAAAACCCCGACTCACGAAGTCGCGACGTAATTATAGCAAGACTAATTAATCGCCTAATCTAAGATTTTTTTCCCCTTAATTGAGTCTTAATTATCGCCATCTCGCGGTTTCGCGACTCGGCATACTAATCTCCCAGAAACTTGCCTTCGAAGTTCCGAGTTGCAATATGGCGAATAAATGGATTATAAATTAATGATGCTCAAAGTCGCGATTACAGTTAATTAAGCCAAAGTCGGTCGTCGTGATCTCACGAGTTGGGGACTCAAAATGTTAAAAGAAAATCCACGAAGTAGCGAACAGCAAGGAATTGATGAAAGGTGGTAAAATTTGATAATTTAAGATAAGGCAAGATATATCTCGTACCCCGAGGATTGCACGTTTCCCGAGGTAGCCATCTCTCTCCCTACTCCGACTGACTGTCAAACCGCCAAAATTGATGACATTAATGGAGAATTAGGGTGAATCCACAAATATAAGATCAGATTTTACGCAATAAATTTGTTTCTAATTACGATTTGACAGGCTTATTTCGAAAAGTACCGAAGCTTCAAATATATATAAGAGTTTCATTTTATTATAAGGAAAGCATTTTCATAAGCACGCAGAGCTCGTCATTTTCCGAGTGAACTAATTTCTGCATGTATACGCAGTTCTATCGCAGAAGGGCGAAAACGCAAGCTTCAGCTATGGCTCCACGGAAAGAAGTAAAGGAGAATGTTGAGGTTGCAGGCCAAAGCTCGGATAATGTCTCCAACACTTCACCCCGGAGTGTCGACTCGGTCCCTAGCTGGTCGTTTGTTTCAGATATTCTGTAATCTGAGTTGGTGAATTATTCAGACTCCGACGACAATGAAAAGGACGACATGAACACTAAATACAAGATAGTTGTTCAATCTGGAATGCACAGGGTAGCAACCAGACCACGGTTGCTTCCATATTATGATATGATCCGATGGGCATTGGATCACATAGACTTACCCACCAGAACTATCATGAACGACCAGCGGGTCACGGTCGGGACTTTTAGACTGGAGCATATCCAAACCATATATAAGCTCCCGATGACATCTGAATATACTTATGGTGCTGAATTCCTGGAGGAATTCAAAGAGGAGTGCACTCAATATGACAAAACCATGCTCGGTTTGATAAAGAATTGGGTTTCGCGCTCCGCGAAATTCAAAGAAAATGACCAGGTCGTTTATTCAATCGCTTCGTTGGAGCCACAGTATAAGTATGTGGCAATGATGACATGCCGACTATTTGGAAGAGAGGACACATCGCATTTCTACATTGCATGGGTGCCTCTCATGTTTGGGGTTGCATAAGGTTGCTCGTTTAATTGGGAAAAGATACTCTCAGACAGCTTGGCCAACCAGGTTACAGAGTATCGGGAGCAGAAGGCAAGTGGGAGACCGCCTCATTTTTCATGTCTGCATATATTATGGATGCGGTATGTTCCATGACACCATTCCCTTTGATGAGCTAGGATTGGAATCCAGTCCAAGAAAAACCCGTACATGAGTATCACGACAAACTGTGGGAGAATAAAGCGGACAAATTCATTTACGAAATTTTCAACTGGGTGATGGTGCCCCTGCACATTGCCATTTTTGGTCACCCGCCACCTCGTATCTCGGACAACATTGCTGCAAATCTGAGTGGTATAGCGGATTGGTACGTGGAGCAGAGTTCTCCTACTTCAGAGTGTTTGGAGTTGTTGTTCCCCAGCTTGCACTACCATTGTTCATCCCCGACAAGCTGGCTTGTCCCGAGATTTCCCGACAAACAGTGATTGGCGGGGTGAGTAAAGAACTCAAAGCATCTGCAAAGAAGGTGTGGCCATTTTTTCCCGTTCGGCTGAATTCTTATTCTTTATCGGATTTTGGGCATGCCAAAGCCGAGGCTGCAGCCCTGGAAAACCTGAGTTTGGTCTCCATCGAGTATAAAAAACATGATCCCCAGAAAATTGTGAGCAACCATTTAGCTAATTGTGGGCTAAAGAGGTTTGAACATGAGTTTTCACCCTCGGATGACATTTTCCGAGGGGCGAGGTCTTATGAGGAAGTGCTAGCTCGGATCCGATCTTTAGCACCTGAAGACACAGCCTCTGTATTGAAATTTCAGGAACACAGACGGAGTTTTCTTCCCATTGTGCTGCGAGGAGGGAGCCCGGGCGTTTCTGAGACGGAACTGAAGGATCATGAAGGCCCCAAAGATGCAACTCTTGGCTCGGGAAAAAGCCAGGATGAGGGGAAGAAAATGAAGAAACCCGAAGCAGAGACACAGAATCCGAAAACTGAGACGAAGACCCCTGAACCTCTGAAGAAGCAGGGCCTGGTCGTCACCCCAGGAAAGGCAGTGAAACAAATCGGGGAACCCATCACTTCTGTCACCCCCTTGCAATCGACGCAAGGAAATAGAGAAGAAGGATGGATTTTCAATGAGGAACTGAGGCCTATCAGAGCAGAAGAACTTCCTCCAAACGAGTTCTTCTTTGACAAAAAGAGAAAAGCGGTGGTGAAAAGGGAGTTCTACCAGGAGGGAGAATCGACTGCTAAAAAGTTCAAGGTTATGACCGATGGAAAGAACAAAAAGAATGAGCAATTTGCCACGGATATCGCAGGAACGCTAGGGGTGTATGCATCGGCGAATCAATTTTCGGTTGGAGTGTTAAAAAACCATCTCAAAAGGAAGAATCGCCTGATCAAGACTCTCGAAGCCAGAGTAGCTTTGACCATAGAAAATGCTAAAGGTCAGGTGAGCGAGGAGATAGAACTGGCCCGACTAGCTGATAAAAATGAAATAGAAATGCTCAAATCCAAGCTGGAGCAAGCGCATCTAGTGATCCGAGACGGTCGAATACAGGCGGGTCAACAGAGGACTATGATTGCAGAGCTGCAGGCTCAGGTAGAGATCATTGAAAGTAGGGTGATCGATGTTGAGGGGTTTAAATCCTGAGCGATCAAGATTCAAAGCAGGATCTCTTCTGCACAACAGAGTTTGCTCGCCAAAGTGAGAACAATCCGAGAGGATTGTCTGTTGATGCATCGGGTTTCCGAGAACCTGACTGTCAGAGAGAGAGATGCAGAAGCGGCTCGGGTCGCCTTCCAGGAGGCAGTGATAGCCACGAACAACAGATTTTCGGTAGGTTCTCCCAGACTCGCCCTCCCAGAACAAACTAGAGGTAACATTCTGTTGAAGGATTGGGAGCATAACATTGCCCTGGGCAAGGAACAGGCCCAAAAAGTGACCAATTCATTAGAAGAAGCCTTCAATTCTATAGAGGGTGAGTTGTTGGGTATGGACAGTGGAGGCGACGTAGAAACATTAATGCAAATGAATGTAGAATAGATCTCGCTTGATCTGAAAGAGAAGGATAAGAGAGATTCGGCCGATATCTCTCATATGGATAGGGTGGACATGGCTCGAGTTGACAAGCACTTGATCCAGCCCAGCGCGCAACTAAGTGCCCTCGACATCATTGATGCACAAATGGGGAACAAGATGCAGCAATTAGCCCGAGAATGTTACTTTGTCGAGGCCAGCTGTCAAGCGGAACCTTCACAGCTCGTATCTCAACTCGTGGAAAGATGTATCGCCTACACCGAGGTCACGCGAAGATGAGCACCTGGCACTAGATGAAGACAGAATAGGGGAGATGGAGCGATTTCTCTCTCCTCTGTCATAACTGAAATTTTTGCGACCATTGAGATTCTACCTGCTTTGTAGAAATTGTATAAATATACCCCAGAGAGAAATAAATGAGGCGGGACCCTTTTTGAGATTTTGTAATAGAGTTTTTGCATTGAGATTTAATACAAGCAGATCCGAGATTCTCAATTTCGTCACTTCTGTATTACAAGTTTGCTTTCTTGTTCCTCATTTTCCATTTTCAATTCATATTCGTAATTGTTGTGCTTCGTTATACTTTAGTACTACCACTACTATAACGAATAAATTTGGGTTTTCTGTAATTGTTTATTGCCTTTCCTCTGCACCAGCTATCAGCTGTGTAAGACCAATTTGCAATTTCGGAATTCTACATGCATTTTTTGCTACGTCGGTTATTTTCTTAAATATTTTCTTCTTCCGTTTACTTCGTAAGATTTTCCCCTGTTAGGAACCTGACATTGTAAACGGCTTAATGTTTTTCCCCCATCTCGCCCCTTTGATTAAAATATAATACAGTTACGGGAACGATCCTTAGATTTCCACTTACCTGTATTGTTCCCCCCATGACAGTTCCTACACCAACTCAACCTAACGTTGAACCCGGATTATTGAACCAAACGCACATCGCCTTAAACCTCTTCAACACTATCCTTAAAACAGCCACTAACCGGGCCGAGCTTGAACAATCATGGGTAGCCATTGAACGTGACATAACTATTCAGGAGCAGTTCGAAGCCAGACAACCTCAACAAAGAAATCTCCCTTAGACTCTTTCTCCGAAGGTTGACATTTTCCCTTCTCCTTACCCTAACCACTTTCGGATGCCTTGACACTGTGATTTTGAGCCTTAAGTACAGACTCAGGAACAACATCTTTCTGGCGCCGTTGCCGGGGACCGAAGTTACGAAATCTTTTTCCCTCGGAAAACGACATTTATTTTTCATTGAAAGTGTTACCCTTTGATAGTGAACAAAGAGTACACACCTTTTAAGGATTTTTATCTTTCACTTGGCGACTCCACGAAGAAATAAACTGGCATCGGATGAAGGAATACCAGACAAAACCTAGATGGTGAGCAGTTCACACCAGTTACTGATCCCGAAAAAATTCTAAAAGCAAGAGGCTCTTTTAAGCCAACCGCTGCAGTTTACCAACTTGAAATTCCATCACTGAAGGCAGAGAATCCTTCCGAACCCTCGACCTCGCTCAGTCATTGCTTTGACGCTAAACTTTCAACGCCAATCTGCTCTGAAATTAGGAGTGAGATTCATCCAACAGTCCCCTTAATACAGAGAGGAAAGGACCCTTTTGAAGGTTCGTCGGCTTTTGAAATGCCATCTTATCTTCAGTTGAACTTCCCGACTTCTCCAAATCCTGAGGAGTGTGTTACACACTCGTTTCTCACACCCGTCGGTTTTCCCGATTCCTTCTCTTGCAAGTCCGAGGAACCAACTCCTCGCGTTCCTTATCTTTCCTCCTTAGAGTCTCCTCTTAGCGAAGAAAATAAAGTTTCCCTTTCATTTTTTGAAAATCCCCTTTATAAATTTCCACAAACAATGATGGCAGCCGCCGGAGGAGGAAGTGGAGGGTTTATAGGAGGAGGAGGAGGGTTTGGTGGAGGAGGAGGGGGAGGAGTCCCCCTAGGAGGAGGTGGAGGAGGAGGTCCTCTAGGAGGAGGCGGAGGCCAAGGGCCTCCCCCCCCTCCCAGATTTTTCTTGAAACTCGCAGCCAGATACACTCCATTAGTATTTCCCG
Organism: Picea engelmannii; assembly: GCA_009831015.1. Lineage (NCBI taxonomy): Eukaryota > Viridiplantae > Streptophyta > Pinopsida > Pinales > Pinaceae > Picea > Picea engelmannii. The sequence continues at coordinate 90,789 of ML780453.1, read as the reverse complement.
TCCCCCTACACGATCTTCCAGAAAACTACATAAAAAATTTACCGAAATTCACCGGGGAGGGAGATTTGACTGCGGCCAAACATATAAATTTTTTCGACCAATTCGCAGATGTCTTTGGTATCGAGCACGAGGATGTATATTCGAGACTCCTTGTCCAAAATTTTGAAGGTCATGTCCGAACTTGGTTTCGGAGCCTACCCACAGCCTCTATCCCATCATATGATGCCTTGGAAGATGCTTACCTCAGACAATCGGGCGAGCGAAAATACCATCTCTATTATCTAACCGAATTTGGGTCTTTGAAGAAAAAGAACTCGGAATTAGTCATGGAATTCATTCTGAGATTCAATAAACTGTACAATAAAATCCCAACCGAAGTCAAACCATCTCAACCCTCGGCCAAAGTGACTTTCGCCGAAGCTTTTGAGCCAGATTTCGCACTACTTCTGCGAGAGCGAAGGGAGGCCACCTTGAACCGTATGCAGGACGATGTGATAGAGATTGAATCTAATATGATGGATTCGGGTAAAATTAAGGCTAGGGTAGAGACTGGAAACCGAGATACCAAGCGCTATAGAGAACAAGTCGGCCCTTCAGGGTCCAATAGATCCTCAGATGACAGGGTGGACGATATGGCTAGAGTGATTAAAGAGTTGTCAAATAAATTAACCCGAATGGAACTCGAACATGCCAAGTCTGACTCTTATCCCAAAAAAGATTTCAAGAGAAATCCAAACCCTCCTAATCAACAAAGACAAATAAAAAAGGAAGATCAAAAAATATAAGCTCCCTTGAAGAACGAAAATTTTATAGGAGCTAACGATTTTCAAGACTTCGAGGATTCAAATAATGATGTCACAAACTTCGGTGATGACTGTAGTCAACCATATCTAACTCGCGAAGACTACGAAAAGTCTCTAAATACGCCAGAGCCGTCAAATGAGAGTGAGGAGGGTGATCACACCGAGATCTCTGAATCTAAATCAGAAACTGAGATAATGATAGCTGATTTTCAACCAAAATACAACCTGAGATCTAGGAATAAGCCCGCCTCCACGACTCAACCCAAGAAAATCCTTCAAAGGGGCCAAGATTACGAGCCTCCTTCGGATGAAACCCCATTACCCAACAACAAAACTAGAAGGGTAAGCATTCAAGAGCCCGAGGTGGAAAAAGTTGAAGCTCAAACACATGAGACTGAACCTGTAAATGAAGCTACATCTTCAACTAAGACCATAAATGATAAAGTTGTCCAAACAAACAACTCGGAAAAGAAGAATTCGGAAGTCTCAACCAGGGAAACAGACAAGGTGAGTGGAGCTTTCAGTTTTGAAAATGAGTTAAACAAAATTAAGATACCAATCCCTTTAGTGGAATTAGCGAAAAACCCTGTTTATCGCAAACAAATTTCCAAAATGATAGGTGTCTCCGAACTAGAAATCCACTCTGATGTTATAAACTTGGAAGATGATAGACCTAACATCACTTTTGGTCCCCATTTCGAAGGGTCCAAAGACAACATCGCTCCTTTTTATATTACTCTGAACATACATGATCATTTGCTGCATAATTGTATGTTGGACTCCGGAGCTTCTCATAATGTGATGCCCAAGATTATAATGGAAAAGTTGGGTCTCATGATTACAAGACCTTATGGGAATCTGTACTCTTTTGATTCGAGGAAAGTTAAATGCATGGGTATGATAAAGGATCTGGTAGTTACCCTGGCACAAGTCCCAGTCAAGAGTATCCTGATGGATGTGGTTATCGCAGACATCCCCCCTAAGTATGGCATGTTGTTATCTAGATCATGGGGAGACAAATTGGGGGGTTCTCTTCAGTTAGACATGACTTATGCCACCATCCCTGTGTTCGGTGGTCAGTTCACTCATTTATACAGAGAGACAAGATTAGCATACACGGTCAGTGACCCTCAAAACCCTCATAACTTCCCTATTTACATCGCAGGCCAAGATCTTGGAAACTGCATCCTGTCTTTTGACGATGGTCTGGAAGGTTGCTTGGAAGAAATTGATACAAAGCAAGAAGAGTCAAACCCCATGACAGAAGAGATGTGTAATACTGGTGTATGGAAAATGTATTTTGATGGCGCTTCGTCTTCTGAAGGGGCTGGTGCTGGAGTACTTTTGGTGGCACTTGAAGGTAATTTCATTGTGCCTTTCTCCTATCATTTGCAGTGGGACATAGATTACACTAATAACGTATGTGAGTATGAAGCATTGATCTTAGGATTAGAGGCTGCCAAGAAATTAAATATAAAAAACTTGGAGGTATACGGAGACGCGGAATTGATAGTAAGACAAGTGAACTAACGGTACCTAGCCAGGCATCCCAGACTAAGAGCATATAGAAATTGTACTTGGGATCTCATCGAAAAAAAATTCTCATCTGTGAATATCCATTTTATCCCTCGCACTGAGAATCTACATGCTGATGCATTGGCAAAGGCAGCTTCAACATTTTCTCCTCCCACGACCTTCAAACTGAAATATCATATCGAAATCAGATACAACCCTTCCATACCAGACAATATCTGACATTGGCAAGTCTTTGAAGATGACGAATAGATTAAGAAGTTCCTCACAGCAGTAGGCGAATTCTTAGAAACTCACGCTGACCAAGAAAACCATAATGACTCCATGTGGATCATGCAAGAAGGAGAGGAACCTGAAGTTTTCCGAGATAAAATTGCGAATCATCGTATGCCGGTCCTTAAAAACAATCAGATTCCCAAAGGATTGATTCCTTTGGAGAGACTTTTTGATCAGAATGATGTACCTGTAAATACCACTTTGCAGCTCCAGCCAAAAGAGGTGGAGGACTGCGATATAGGGACCGAGAAAGAATCTCGGATGGTAAAAATATCTAAATTCCTCCCTCCCAAAATGAAAGTGAAGTACCAATACTTTCTCAGACAATACAAAGATGTTTTTGCCTGGTCCTATGATGAATTGAAAACATATGACACTTCCATTATTGATCACAAGATACCTTTGAAGCCCGAGGTCAAACCGTTTAGGAAAAATCTTAGGCAAATTAACCCCATTCTGTTACCCGTGATAGAAAAGGAAGTCAAAAAACTCTTAGACGCAAAGATAATCGTACCTTTGAGATACTCGGATTGGGTAGCTAACCTAGTTCCAGTCAGGAAAAAGAACGGGGAAATGAGACTATGTGTGGATTTCCGAAACCTAAACAAGTCATCTCTCAAAGATAATTACCCACTGCCCAAGATGGACCACATTTTAGAAAAGGTTATTGGAGCTAATCGAATGTCAATGATCGATGGCTTCTCTGGTTATAATCAGATCGCTATGAATGAACAGGACAGGGAAAAAACTGCATTCACCACGCCCTGGGGTACTTTCATGTATGACAAAATGCCTTTTGGTTTGATGAATGCAGGGGCCACTTTCCAGCGAGCTATAGACATCGCTTTCATGGGAGAAAGGGACAAGTTCATAGTCATTTACCTTGATGATCTGACGGTTTTTTCTAAAACCGACGAAGAACATTTGATGCATCTAAGACAGACGTTCGAAAAGTGTTGCAGGTTTGGTCTATCCCTGAATCCAAAGAAATCTCAGTTTGCTATGCGGGAAGGTAAGCTTCTAGGCCATGTCGTATCTAAGGAAGGAATCAGGATTGATCCTAAGAGGATTGAAGTGATAGATACTATCATTATCCCAAGAAATATAAAAGAAATTCAATCATTCTTAGGTAAGATAAATTTCCTGTGAAGGTTCATTCCCAATTTCGCTGAGATTGTCAAATTGATTACAGGAATGTTGAAGAAGGACAGTGGGGTAAACTGGACCGTCGAGGCCAAGGAATATTTAGCGCACATTAAAAAAGTTATAAGCGAGGCACATGTACTAGAAAATCTGGATTATCTGAAGGATTTCCTCATCTTCTCTTTTGCTTCTGAACATACCATCATCGCGGTACTCTTGCAGAAAAATGAAGAGGAGTTCGAACAGCCGATAGCGTTTTTCAGCAAAAGCCTCAGAGATGCAGAACTGAAATATAACATAATGTAAAAACAAGCATATGCAATGGTAAAAGCATTGAAAGCATTCAAAACCTATGTGCTACATTCAAAGATAATCGTGTATGTACCCATCAGTTCTGTAAAGGACATATTGGTACAACCGGACAGTGACGGAAAAAGAGGGCGATGGCTCGCTAAAATACAAGAATTCGATCTGGAAGTCAAGCCGACTAAATTGATAAAGGGTCACGGTCTGGCCAAACTCTTGGCCAAGTCGAATCTTAGAGCCCTAGATATTAATTGCCTCCAAGAAGAAGACGGAGACACATACCTGCACGAGTCGGATGACCGTACAGATCCAAGAAAGATTGAGGAAAAGTTCATATCGTCGGGTTGGTATAAAGACATCGTGTTCTACTTGTTGAACCTGAAGTTCCCAGACGGATTATCATCAGCCAAATGCAGAACTTTAAAACTCCACGCTGTAAAATATTGCATCGTCGAAAACCAGCTATACTGGAAGGATCCACTCGGGTTCCTACTAGTGTGTTTGGTCGAGTCGGAAACTCCTCGGGTTATAGAGGAATTTCATGAAGGAATCTGTGGAGGACACCATGCATGGAGAGCCATAGCCTACAAGGTCTTGAGAGCAGGCTACTATTGGCCGAAACTATTTTCAGACATAAATGCCAAAATATGCGCGTGCGACCCTTGTCAAATATTCGTTGGGAAACAGAAACTCCCTGCACTACCACTCGTTCCAGTCAAAACTGAGGCTCCATTTCAACAATGGGGTCTGGACTTCATAGGTGAGATCAATCCTCATTCCAGTGCTCAGCATAGGTGGATCTTAACAGCCATGGATTACTTTACTAAATGGGTGGAAGTCATTCCAACCAAGAAGGCAACAAACTCGGTGGTAATCGACTTCTTGGAGGAAAATATTTTGTCGAGATTTGGTTGTCCCCAAAAGATAGTTACTGACAACGCCCAAGCATTTAAGTCTATGGCTATGATCAGTTTTTTTCAGAAATACAACATCATTCTCGAACATTCCACTGCATACTACCCCCAAGGGAACGGGTTGGCCGAGTCATCGAATAAGAGCCTGGTAAACATTATCAAGAAGGTATTGGATGAGAACAAGAGGTCTTGGCATGTATATTTAAAATACGCATTGTGGGCAAACCGCATAAGCATGAAAAGAGCTATCGGCGTTTCACCTTTTCAAATGGTCTATGGGACATATGTCATTCTACCCATAAACCTGGCGCTACCGGTAATGAAGTTGTGGCAAGACCAAAACGAAGAACCCAATCCTGTGACCAGGAGAATAAATCAATTGATTGAGGTCCAACAGCAGAGAACCGAGGTTGACGAAAAGATGCAGTGGTACCAGGATGACATGAAAGCATTGTTCGACCGAAAAGCGAAGGATCAAGAATTCTCTCCAGGTGATTTGGTGCTAAGATGGGATGCGAGAAGGGAAGAAGCAGCGAAGCATAGTAAATTCGACCACCTCTGGTATGGACCGTTCAGGATTTCGGCTCCAGTAGGAGAAAATTCTTTCCTACTGGAAAACATCGACGGAGAAGTCCTCAGCGCCCCTGTCAACGGGCGATATATGAAACATTACATGACATAGCAGTCGCAAATTTTTCTAAAAAAAAAAAAAAAAATTGTTTGTATATACATGCATTTTTATTTTCCTTTGGACTTTATGTTTCTTCTGTTCATAATTTTTAGGCATATTTTGAATAAAGTTTGTGTTTGCTTTTTACAGGATTCCAGCCGCTTACGAGCTAGTGGGAGGAGTAATTCATAAAGCAGTATCAGAAATAAATCGGCATGAAACAGGTGATACCCAAAAAGTAGTTTCATAGGGCACAAAGAAATTGAAATCAAAAGGTAAAGGTGGGCTTTCTCAATACACACGATATGAAAGACTATCGAAATTAAACCAAGGTAACATCATTCAAATTTGCAATATCGGCTAAATTGCTAGATAGCAGGATTATTGCTTGGTTTGATAACCTTTGATTTAAATTGGTTTGAATGATACACTAAAAATAAGAACAATCAGTCGAAAGTAATCATCCCCAAAGACATCTACAAGAGCCAGTCTCGGACTGTTTTGACCTTCTGCATCTTTGATCAATAAATCACTGCCCTGTATCCTGCCTGTTTTCGGGTCTAACTTTTGACAAGCCGCCATCTTTTCTTTTCATTATGAAGGAATGAAAGTTTTTGTTTTAGCCTCCTGAGTCTCAAAACAGATTGTGAAAAGAAAGCGGGTCTCCACAACTACTTGATCCCCTGCTAAGCGAAGGAACGTTTAGAGCGATCCTAACTTTCCTAGGTTTTTCAACAGCATCGGAAGAATCAAAGCTTGCTCAAACAGGATACCCCTTAAAAATTTATTTTCCCTGTCTCCCTAAGAACGAAGGTGTTGTGAAGGTCAAGGGAAGATTGGTACCGAATAATCAAAGTAAGTTGACAGACCTCTGATGCAAAATATTACACGGATATCAGCCCTGATACAAACTGATTGCCCCCATCTTCGCGCTCAAAAAATAAATTATAAGACGGGTGGTCAAAGGAAATTCAGAAATGATTGCCCCCACCTAGTTCAGGAAGACAATGAAAGGAAATTCAGAAATGATTGCCCTCGTCTTAGCATTTAAATGCATAAAACATTTCCGAAGTGGTGAAAGGAAATTCAGTAAAAGGGGCCAGATAACTTCACCGGGGTACTAAACAGGCTCGCTAGCAGTGAAGCAATGTCTAAGATATCTGTAAGGTTGTTATACATGAATATCGCTCTACTCTGGTAACCAATACTTTCTAAAAACCTGATCCACATCCCGAGTTCAGAAGGGACTTCCCGGTTAAAAATATGTAATTTCATTCTTTTGATGCAAGCCGAGAGCCACAAGATCTGTTGAGTCTCCGAGGGTCGTTTTGACTGTCTTAAAACACACCCAAAGTTAGTAGTGGGAAATGGAAAATTGTGAAAGAGACTACAGTCGTGCTTAGGAAGAGTACCTGATTTTGAAAAACTTCTCAAGGTAAAAAACGGAGTCTTTTCCCCCCTTCGATCCTTTTTTCCTTGGAATTTTTCGCAGGATTGAGCTTTTGACTCCATTTACCCAATTTTGGCACGTGGTCTACTGTTCTTCCTGCCTCACAGGAAGGCGGGATCCCTAGTTGGAGCCTATGTTGGAGCCGCCCTTGTTTTTTAACCCATCACAATTTTCATTTTGGATACTTAAAATTCTAAAGATGGCCTTTTGATTTTCCCGCCCGAAACTTTGAAAACTCTGCAACCTTGTCGCGTAAACAGCGATGCTTTTTCTACTCTCAAAACAAGTCCACTTTCGTAAGAATGATCGCTCTTTTTGTTTTACTTCAGGATCTCGCAAGTTGGATACTTTAATCCTTGAGTTCACACGTTCTAAGTCACGAAACGGCGAAGTCGTTTTCAAATTTTCGCCCAAGACATTAACTAGGGTAAAATCTTTTAACTCATGATTAGACATCGTCGGGGTTTCGCGCCTCGGCGTTCGTCAAACCCAATTTTTTATTTTTACAGCCCCGAGAGCCGAGAACACGAGGTACTTTTGGGATAACCATGGTCAAGGATTAAAGGCAAAAAGCTAACCATGGTTAAATTGGTTCTCGGCGTTTCGCCACTCAGCACTATCTTTTCGAAAGTTATGGCGTCTAAAACCCAGACTCACGAAGTCGCGATGTAATTATAACAAGACTAATTAATCTCCTAATCTAAGATTTTCTTCCCCTTAATTGAGTCTTAATTATCGCCATCTCGCGGTTTCGCGACTCGGCATACTAATCTCCCAGAAACTTGCCTTCGAAGTTCCAAGTTGCGATATGGCGAATAAATGGATTATAAATTAATGATGCTCCAAGTCGTGATTATAGTTAATTAAGCCAAAGTCGGTCCTCGCGATCTCGCGAGTTGGGGACTCAAAATGTTAAAAGAAAATCCATGAAGTAGCGAACAGCGAGGAATTGATGAAAGGTGGTAAAATTTGATAATTTAAGATAAGGCAAAATATATCCCGTGCCCCGAGGCTTGCACGTTTCCCGAGGTAGCCATCTCTCTCCCTACTCCGATTGACTGTCAAACCGCCAAAATTGATGACATTAATGGAGAATTAGGGTGAATCCATAAATATAAGATCGGATTTTACACAATAAATTTGTTTCTAATTACGATTTCATAGGCTTATTTCGAAAAGTACCGAAGCTTCAAATATATATAAGAGTTTCATTTTATTATAAGGAAAGCATTTTCATAAGCACGCAGAGAGCGTCATTTTCCGAGTGAACTAATTTCTCCATGTATACGCAGTTCTATCGCAGAAGGGCGAAAACGCAAGCTTCAGCTATGGCTCCACGGAAAGCAGCAAAGGCGAATGTCGAGGTTGCAGGGCAAAGCTCGGATAATGTCTCCGACACTTCACCCCGGAGTGTCGACTCGGTCCCTAGCTGGTCGTTTGTTTCAGATATTCTGCAATCTGAGTTGGTGAATTATTCAGACTCCGACGACAATGAAAAGGACGACCTGAACACTAAATACAAGATAGTTGTTCAATCTAGAATGCACAGGGTAGAAACCAGACCACAGTTGCTTCCATATTATGATATGATCCGATGGGCGTTGGATCACATAGACTTACCCACCAGAACTATCATGAACGACCAGTGGGTCACGGTCGGGACTTTTAGACCGGAGCATATCCAAACCATGTATAAGCTCCCGACGACATCTGAATATACGTTTGGTGTTTAATTCCTGGAGGAATTCAAAGAGAAGGAGTGCACTCAATATGAAAAAACCATGCCCGGTTTGATAAAGGATTGGGTTTCGCGCTCCGCGAAATTCAAAGCAAATGACCAGGGCGTTTGTTCAATCGCTTCGTTGGAGCCACAGTATAAGTATGTGGCAATGATGACATGCCGACTATTCGGAAGAGAGGACACATCGCATTTCTACATTACGTGGGTGCCTCTCATGTTTTGGGTCGCAAAAGGTTGCTCGTTTAATTGGGCAAAGATACTCTCAGACAGCTTGGCCAATCGGGTCACAGAGTATCGGTATGTTCCATGACACCATTCCCTTTGATGAGCTGGGCTTGGAATCCAGTAAAAGAAAAACCCGTACATGAGTATCATGACAAACTGTGGGAGAATAAAGCGGACAAATTCATTTACGAAATTTTCAACTGGGTGATGGTGCCCTACACATCGCCATTTTTGGTCACCCGCCACCTCGTATCTCGAACAGCATTGCTGCAAATCTGAGTGGTATAGCGGACTGGTACGTGGAGGCAGAGTTATCCTACTTCAGAGTGTTTGGAGTTGTTGTTCCCCCGCTTGCACTACCACTATTCATCCCCGACAAGCTGGCTTGTCGCAAGATTGCCCGACAAACAGTTATTGGCGGGGTGAGTAAAGAACTCAAAGCATCTGCAAAGAAGGTGTGGTCGTTTTTTCCCGTTCGACTGAATTCTTATTCTTTATTGGATTTCGTGCATGCCAAAGTCGAGGCTGCAGCCCTGGAAGACTTGAGTTTGGTCTCCATCGAGTATAAAAAACATGCTCCCCAGAAAATTGTGAGCAACCATTTAGCTAATTGTGGGCTAAAGAGGTTTGAACATGAGTTTTCACCCCCGGATGACATTTTCCGAGGGGCGAGGTCTTATGAGGAAGTGCTAGCTCGGATCCGATCTTTAGCACCCGAAGACACAGCCTCTGTATTGAAATTTCAGGAACACAGACGAAGTTGTCTTCCCGTTGTGCTGCGAGGAGGGAGCCCGGGCGTTTCTGAGACGAAACCGAAGGATGATGAAGGCCCCAAAGATGCAACTCCTGGCTCGGGAAAAATCCAGGACAAGGGGAAGCAAACGAAGAAACCCGAAGCAGAGACACAGAATCCGAAAACTGAGACAAAGACCCCTGAACCTCCGAAGAAGCAGGGCCCGATCGTCACCCCAAGAAAGGCAGCGAAACAAATCGGGGAACCCATCACTTCTGTCACCCCCTTGCAGTCGACGCAAGGAAATATAGAAGAAGGATGGATTTTCAATGAGGAACTGAGGCCTATCAGAGAAGAAGAACTTCCTCCAAACGAGTTCTTCTTTGACAAAAAGAGAAAAGCGGTGGTGAAAAGGGAGTTCTACCAGGAGGGAGAATCGACTGCTAAAAAGTTCAAGGTTATGACCGATGGAAAGAACAAAAAGAATGAGCAATTCGCCATGGAGATCGCAGGAACGCTAGGGGCGTATGCATCGGCGAATCAATTTTTGGTCAGAGTGTTAAAAAACCATCTCAAAAGGAAGAATCGCCTGATCAAGACTCTCGAAGCCAGAGTAGCTTCGGCCACAGAAAATGCTAAAGGTCAGGTGAGCGGGGAGATAGAACTGGCCCGACTAGCTGATAAAAATGAAATAGAAATTCTCAAAGCCAAGCTGGAGCAAGTGCATCTAGTGATCTGAGACGGTCGGATACAGGTGGGTCAACAGAGGACTATGATTGCAGAGTTGTAGGCTCAGGTAGAGATCGCTGAAAGCAGGGTGATCGATGTTGAGGGGTTTAAATCCCGAGCGATCGAGATTCGGAGCAGGATCTCTTCTGCACAACAGAGTTTGCTCGCCAAAGTGGGAACAATCCGAGAGGATTGTCTGTTGATGCATCGGGTTTCCAAGAACCTGACTGTCAGAGAGAGAGATGCAGAAGCGGCTCGGGTCGCCTTCCAGGAGGCGGTGATAGACACGAACAACAGAGTTTCGACAGGTTCTCCCGGACTCACCCTCCCAGAACAAACTAGAGGTAACATTCTGTTGAAGGATTGGGAGCATAACATTTCCCTGGGCAAGGAACAGGCCCAAAAAGTGACCAATTCATTAGAAGAAGCCTTCAATTCTATAGAGGGCGAGTTGTTGGGTATGGACAGTGGAGGCGACGCAGAAACATTAATGCAAATGAATGTAGAACAGATCTCGCTTGATCTGAAAGAGAAGGATGAGAGATATTCGGTCGATATCTCTCAGATGGATAGGGTGGACATGGCTCGAGTTGACAAGCACTTGATCCAACCCAGCGCGCAACTAAGTGCCCTCGACATCATTGATGCACAAATGGGAAACAAGATGCAGCAGTTAGCCCGAGAATGTTACTTCGCCGAGGCCAGCTGTCAAGCGGAACCTTCACATCTCGTATCTCAACTCGTGGAAAGATGTATCGCCTGCACCGAGGCTACGCAAAGACGAGCATCTGGCACTAGATGAAGACAGAATAGGGGAGATGTAGTGATTGCTCTATCCTCTGTCATAACTGAAATTTTTGCGACCATTGAGATGCTACCTGCTTTGTAGAAATTGTATAAATATACCCCAGAGAGAAATAAATGAGGCGGGACCCTTTTTGAGATTTTGTAATAGAGTTTTTGCATTGAGATTTAATACAAGAAGATCCGAGATTCTCAATTCCGTCACTTCTGTATTACAAGTTTTCTTTCTTGTTCCTCATTTTCCATTTTCAATTCATATTCATAATTGATGTGCTTCGTTATACTTTAGTACTACCACTACTATAACAAATAAATTTGGGTTTTCTGTAATTGTTTATTGCCTTTCCTCTGCACCAGCTATCAGCTGTGTAAGACCAATTTGCAGTTTCGGAATTCTACATGCATTTTTTGCTACATCGATTATTTTCTTAAATATTTTCTTCTTCTGTTTACTTTGTAAGATTTTCCCCTGGTAGGAACCTGACATTGTAAACGGCTTAATGTTTTTCCCCCATCTCGCCCCTTTTATTAAAATATAATACAGTTACGGGAACGAGCCTTAGATTTGCATACATCGTTAATACTGCAACCGTGAATTCTCTTTTATAAAACTTAACTGAGACAGCACTCAAATATTTCTTAGCAATTCTCTTACCTGTATTATTCCCCCCATGACAGTTCCTACACCAACTCAACCTAACGTTGAACCCGGATTATTGAACCAAACGCACATCGCCTTAAACCTCTTCAACGCTATCCTTAAAACAGCCACTAACTGGGTCGAGCTTGAACAATCATGGGCAGCCATTGAACGTGACATAACTATTTAGGAGCAGTTCGAAGCCAGACAACCTCAACGAAAAAATCTCCCTTAGACTCTTTCTCCGAAGGTTGACATTTTCCCTTCTCCTTACCCTAACCACTTTCGGATGCCTTGACACTATGCTTTTGAGCCTTAAGTACAGACTCAAGAACAACACATAACATGATTGGAATATTGCTTCAAGATGACTTTATTTAGCAGAGGTGCAAACAAAGGTAGATGAAATAATTGATAAAGAGGCCATAGAAGACCATGATTTTCGATACATTTTGACGTTGATCAGCAAGAACTAAATCAACTTTTCCAAGCTGGCTTTTTTAATCTAGCTGGCCAAGGAATTCTGAAACCTATACCTGAGAGGTCTACTTTCCAACCACGTCAAAATTTCTCTGGTATCCATGTCCCCCCTCATGTGTCTATGCAACCAGAACCATCTGCCAATGATGACTGACAACAATTGTTCATCAACATGTAGCTCATCATCATTGTCGGCCTACTGTGTCATTGCCATTTCCCCCTCCTCCACCGCCATTCATCCCAAATTCCCAAGTTGATTTTTTTGTCTCGCTATTACAATCCTTCCATGCAAGCAAAAGATTAAAATCTGCCATTCCTAAGCCAAAATTAGATAAAGGAAAAGAGGTGGCCAATCCCTCCAAGTCTTCTAACGACTCCTATGAATCAATATCCTCTCATCTCCACCTCAAAGATGATTGTTCCCATGTCATCAATGAAATCCACCCACAAGGTTCCAATCAGTTGAAGATTGTTGCATAGGACAAATCAGAAAAGGGATCATGAGAAAACAACAGTGAAAAGAGGCAAAACGCCTCTCACAACAAATATGGTTTTTAATGTTGTTAATGTTATTTTCTTTTGAGGACAGTCTTTTTATTTGATATGACAATATTTTGGACAACAAATACATATTTAGACAGAGTTTTGGACAACATGGATATAATGTTATTTTTGGATATAGTCATGTTTTAAATTTTTATATTAAAATATTGGATTATTAATATGAGGATGGGAGTTACAAGGCAGATGTTTAAATTAAATATTTGGGGTATTATACTTCATGTTTTGATGATTATTAAAAAAATAAAAATTGGAGTGACAAGGGGTCCCACCTATTTAGTTATTATTTAAATAGACCCTTATGCATATATTATTATTTATTTGTCTCAATTAATTAGTTACGTTAATTAAGCTTAACAAAATAAAGGTACTTGAACTGTCATAACTTATTGAGAAAGAATAAAAGCTCAATTGAAAGAAGAGACAAGGGGGAGGAGAACAGAAGGAGAACTTCAGATATAAGGTTTGTTCTATACTTGTGAGATAAAAAAATTCTTCATTCATTCTGAGTTTACTAGAAAGCTAAACCATCTTGATGACAATGGGGTCTTATTGAAGGCAGCGGTATTCAAAATTAAATCATTTCTTTCAGTGGCTTGTTTCTAAAGGTGTATGATTTATCTTTGGTAGTCTGTGTGTTCTTGTTTGTTTATGGATTAGATTTCATGATTGATAAAGAATATTTTGCAGAGTTAAGTGACAACATTTTTATGGCAAGTTGATCTAGATCTTTAGCTTCAGTTTTCTTTTGTTGTCGGAGTCTTTTTGTATGGTGCCCATCGGAGACTTCTAAATTTGACTTTGGTCCCACCCTCTCAGGGGTTTGTAAAGAGAGATATGCTTTGTATCTCATAATGAAGTTAATATAAAAATCAGATTTCTGATTTCAGTCTCACATCTGTATCTTAATGATATTGTTCAGATTTTACTTTTATTCTTGTTTCTTATCCATGTACACACTTATGTATATCTCTCCTTCTTTTATTTTTTTATAGTTACAAATAACAAATAAAATCAACCTTAGTCCCTAGTACATACTACATGTGGATTAAGAGATTGTGAAAAGCTATAAACTCTGGGTAACATTCCCAGCTATCTTTCCTTGGCCTAGAAAGAACTGAAAATGCTTCAGTAAGGTTCTCCACACCTTTTCCTCAACAAATCTATCCACACATAACAGGGTTAAGGGCCGAAGCCCTTACATATTCCTCCATAAAACCAATGGAATGGGGCTTAGTTTACATTCCATGTCTTTAATTTGTATGTACACCTTTTTCTCCATGTGACCCAAACCTGTGATCAAGATCTGCTCCGATTGGCGCTAACTTATACCTTATCAACCCTGGGCTAATCGATGGTTGTGTTTTAATCAACCGTTGACTTGACTGGTCTATATTAATTCACAAAGACACAAAGTGGTTTCCAATAGCACCGAGGGTAAATGCGAAGTGACTAGGGTTCGACATGCATCCCTCCTTAAACTGTCGATAATTGATCTGTGCGTTTTGGCTCAGAATTAACCTCTGTGCTATTTTAAAATGAAAATGGATCCTACTCCGTTGATCTGCGTTCAAAACCCGATTTGACGATCTCGCTTATAGCTTGTCATTTGGAGCTCTAACTGGAGGTTTGCAAATCGATTCGACCCAATTAATTCCACCATTACGATAGATCATTGATCATAAATTTGATCAATGATCATTCCATCGTTTCTCCCATATTTTCGATGGAACCTAGTTGTGATTTCTCCATTTATAAGAGGATTTCTTCTAAGTATAGGGTTTCTATAATTATAAACTGTACTCATGCACAATTCAAAGTGTTTGCAGAGAAATCAAACTTAGAACCTTTAACTCTTAATACATAACATAATATGAGTCACATTCAATTACTTCACTATTGTTAGGTTCGATGACTCTCAACTTCCCTTGTATAGAGACACACAATGTTTGTTTAACCAAAGAGAGATTATGAACACTAATAGTTGTTGAACACTCGAACCAGAGTGTTTCCTTTGCTTTATTACCCTATCCTTATTATACATAGTTTACAAACAAGTCCTTTATTCATCCTTCTTAGGCTTGATTTACATTTGTTTGACCTCTGACTGGTCTTTTGGCCACATGGAGCTTTTCCACACTCAAATATTAAAAAAAAAAAAAAAAACTCTCTCACTCTCCAACCTCTCTAACCAAAATACCTTCGAGGCTTACAAATTAAATCCCAAAAGGATTTTGAACTAGAATTAGTTCAGATCCTATAATCTATCCACAATAACCTCCTAATATCCTTGAGATCAACAATATTTTAAGGAAAATCCATTCAATCACTCACTTCTTTCTAGACCTCAATGATTCTCGAGATCTACACACTTCTCAATATTAATTCAATCATTCTAAAATTTAATTACAATATTAGAAAAACAAAGTATTAAATTAAGGGAACCCACTCCCTTTAGTAAAATTGAAAGACCCCTTTAGACCTCCTTCCAAGACTAACTTCTAATGAGATTGCTCTTGCATCAGATTTTATTTTTGTATTTGAATTAATAGAAAAGTTTCTTACTTTGAAGTAACTATAGAATCATAGATTCTGTGGTCACTCTTAAAATAATTTAGTTATTAATTTGTTTTGGTTTTGTGTACGCAGTCTCAAGTTTTTACTGGAGTTTGCAAGATATTCCGTGAACAATTCACCATGGATGAAAGCCCACCATGACAGTTTTCAAATCCTGGCATAGTAAAAGAAAAAATTAGATTCTAAAGAAAATTAGAAGTGTCGGGAGGTTTTTGAGAGCGTAAAGGATATAGTTTATTTTATGTGAACAACAAAGTCAAAGATGATAGCGAAAGTGTAGAGTAATTTACCGCAATGAGTCTTAAAAGTTTGAGGAATTTACGAAAACATGAATTTATTTTCTCCTCGTTTGCCTTTAGTTTATTTTAGTTATTACATTAGTTTGTAATTAAATTTTATTACTTTTAGTTTTATTAGTCCTTGTCGTAGGCGTAGAGGGAACATAGTGATCGATAAATCGTTGACCTGGTATTAGATTGTGCATTGACCAGAAATATTTCCATATTGTCTATTGTTGGAACAAGGGAAGTGAAGACATCGATTTTAATATAATAAAAAGTATCATGTTTGTCAAGATCTGATTGGACAAAAAATTGGAGGTCTTATTGCAGCCTTTGTTATTCCCAATGTTAAATATCTTGACATGTCCAAAGTATTTGGTAGTATATGGTCTTTTTGAATTATATATTTTATTATGCATTGGTCGATGGTGGATTAATGCTAGCATTGGCTCGAATGTCTCCCTTAGCATTTTCTGCTGGGTAGAATACATTATCTACCATATTACTATGTCTGATTTTTGCTTTATTGTTGCGTGCTTCGAGAGAACAGGTTTTCCACGCTGCATATTTTCTTAAATGCTTGCACAGGCCTACGCCCTTCGATGATCCTGACAGTCTTAATTGTTTACCTAACAGCTCTGGCAATGTTAAATGATTATTATACAGATGGGTTGCAATACAGTTTCGTTCATGGTCGGTATCGTTGCTCGAGTGTTCGATCCTTGTTCGGTGCTTCGTTCCATGGTTCTGGTTCTTGCTTGATTCAACTTTGCAAAGTTGAGGTCCTACAATTGTAGTTCAAGCTCTTCGTGGTTATTCACTAGTTTGTTGTTTTTCAACTTTGCAAGTTGTTGGACCTGTTGTTGAGGTTTTCAGTTTTAGGGGCTGAGCTCTTGTCGTCCTTTGTTGATGGGTAAGTTTCCTTGTTGTTGTTGTTTTTCAATGGTGGCAGTCCCACCATATTTGTCTGTGCTCTTAGTTTCTGTTCCTGGAAAGCATGTGTCTTGCAATGCAAAGGGCTTTACGAAAAGTAGTTGGGAGCCATCAGAAGAGGGAACCATCAGGCGGGGTTTGTACGTAGGGTATGCTTTCATTATGTGGGTGGGAACACTGCGCCTACCTGTTCTATTTTTGTTGAGTAAAGTTATTGTTTTATTTATTTCTCTGTTTTCTTCTCATCTGCTATGGGGACTAGGGGGGATTGAAGTTGAGAAGAAGAAGGTTCAAAGATACATAGGGGAATCGGTGCCCCGCTTTGTTTTTTTTTTTCTATTTTGCTACCTTTTATTTTTTTCTCCTGCTTTTCTCTTTTTTCATAGAAAGTGAAACTATGTAGAAAATAGCTTCAAAGTGACAGTTGAAGAGATGAACGAGGTAATAGATGTTGAGTCGTATGAAATAGTTGCATAGTCCATTGTACATGACAGCATTGACGTGGTTTTTCATAGCAATGCACTTTTTAGATTGGATGCATTCTCGTATACTATTGGGGATTGCCTTTTTGATGCATTCCAGGTTCTATTGCATTTTCGTTATTCGTCGACCGAGCTGCGCAATGGATTGATAGATTATTTCTTGACCTGTTTTTAAAATGGCGATGCTAAGGCTTTGCAGTCCTATGAATATGAACTGTAATCTGATTTTCTTCGGAAGTTGCATGGAATATAATATGTCACTACATATTTTTCAAAAATGCGGTTGTCTGCATCTCCAGTTCTGCCTCCACATGAGTGGGGACTTTAGGGAGATACATTTTGTATACGATGGTTGTCTAACTGGTTGAATATATCAATTTCCATTTGGTCATTGACAAGAAAAACAAGATATCTACTATTCAATAAAACTGCATCTGACAATCCATATTGCATCTTGTTCCATGATGCCAATGCCCTCAGTGGCCATTATGAACCACTGGTGTACAGAAAATGGCCCATATGCAATATAGAAGGTCCTTGTATCTACTTGTTCGTTATTTGCAAAGACCTTCAATCGCAATGCAAAGGGATTTTGAATGGCATAGATTGCCATGGTTTATAGTTGGCAACAAACGTTGTGTCTAGTTGTGGAGATAGTTTGTTCAATGCAATTTGTTGTTTGGTACCAGCAGAATTCGATGTTCAGTCGCTGTGACTTTACACTATATGGTCTTTTTGCAATGCAATTATAGGCGGAAACCAATAGGCTTTTAGGTGCTTGCATCAACACCTTTGCCCATATCTCATAGAAAATATGCCTCCAGTTGGAAGTTGGCAGGAATACCTTGTGAACATGGCACTTCCATATGAAAAAGGGTGTATGGAGGGTTGCAAATCCTGTTTGCAATGGTTTTTTGTCATATTTAGGGTTAATATCCAGGTGTGGTTGCCCTTACCAGATGACACTGTCCATTCCTAGGTTATTAATTCAAAATGTGATCGAACAATTGACATCCTTTCATTGAAAATAGTTACAACACATATACATTATGAACCTTTGCTTCCACATATCGGTAGTTCAAGGTTGACTGTCCATGCCACCCAAACGACATCGAATTTGCATACACGTGGAATGATTTTTTGTGAAAATGAAAGTCCTCCCAGTTGCGATATGGGCAAACAGGTCTTGAACAAAAAAACATGCGTAAAATTCATGACAGTTGTGATGAGGTCATAGACCGCTTAAAAAAAAACGTAGAGTAAATTATCACAATTTGAAAAAAAATATTCGTCAAATTCGCCCGACTTTTGATAAGGTCATAGAGGCCTTGAACAAAAAACGTAAACTAGTTTCTCAGAAACTGGGTGAAAGTGAAATTCATCCCAGTTGCCACCAGCTCATCCTGCCCTTGGGAAAGAAACGTAGACTAAGTTACCACAACTTGAAAAAGGTCATGCGCGAGAGAAAAAAATACATTGCTACACTTCCTTTTAGAGAGAAACTCACATATCACAATGTAAAGAAATTTGTTCGTGCAGAACAAAGCATAAACAGGTGCTATTGCATATCCCATAATGGTGATGCAACTATACGACTTCATGATCTACAAGAAACACCATGCAGTAGTAGCAATGAAAACCAGGAAACAATTTCTACGAATACTTCCCTGCGAAAGAAAAATGCAAGACAGAACTACATGAAACAAATGAAAGACACTCCTTCCATTGCATGTGCAATTTTGTGAACAATTAAATTTTTCAAAAAACAGTAAGTATTTCACACCTGATTTGCAAGCAGAATACCTCCGCTTGACAGCCCAGGATAAACCATTTTCCAGTGCGAAAGTTTGTCTTCCATGCAAACGATCGCTTGAAAATGGAAAACTGCCACAGTTTGCAACCCCTGTCCGAATAAGATGTAATACAGCACTAGCAGATGTAAGTGCACTTATGGAACTCAAGGACAGACTTGTGTCTCTGCAAATTGCATTTTCCCAAATCAAACCTTGGGGCTATAAACGACCCCAGATAGGCTTAACAAGATCAATTATTAATGTGCTTGTTCAGCTAGATGTTGTGCAAAAAGCGTTGCCACAATCTATTAACAATACAATTACAATCATTGTGGCTCTAAAAAGACACTTGCGATACAAAAATTCCTATCAGACAGACAAAGTGTGTGTGCATGTTGTTATGAAAGAATTAAAGGAATTATGTTCCAGAGCCCTGTACAAAGCAGAGAACATTTGTATAAATGCCAACTGGAACAGTGTTCTCATAGAAGAACATGGCAACTCTGCATATACTCTTGAAAATCCTAGTGATTTTGATGCAAGTGATGAATCGAACAATGAAACAGCTATTGAAACATTGGTGCATGGATTCATTGATTCACAGTGCATTCGTGACTTACAAGACAAAATTGTCAAAATTGCACTTGCCAAGGGGCAGCGTCCACTTGGAATATTCAAGGAAAAATTCACTGAGGAAAGGAAACAACACTCTTCTATGGAGATCCATGTGGCACTGATATTACAGAACGATTCAATTATTATAAAATAGTCCGATGGGAGCTGCTACATTCAAGCAATTACTTCTCCTGTCACATAACAAATTTGTTTTTCAAGACAATGTGCATAATAATAGAGCAAGTTTTGTCATGCATGTGGGTCCGAATAAGAAAAGGCCAGTTACAAGGAAGAAAGTTGTTCACGAAGGATGTGAAGTACAAAGTTAACCTAGAAAAATTCTAAAATCTAATATTGGATACATAGATTTCAAAAACATCCACACCTCTCCTGACTATTTGCAACCAAAAAAAAATTTGCAATGATCCATCAATTAGGCCCGCCAACATTTTTCGTCACATTTACAAGTGCAAAGCACTGCTAGGATCCATTGGTGGCTGCGGTATCTGACCTGCATAAGAACAGGAAACATAAAAAAGAAACCGATACACTGGAAAATAGCGACATTGACTACCTCATAAGAAAAGACCTGGTGACATGTACTCGCTACTAATGATGAAACATTTTTTCGGAAAAATATCAGACTACTTTTTTGTCACTGAATTCCAGAATAGGGGAAATGAACATGACCACACACTGTTGTGGATAGAGGATGCACCAGTGTATGGAGCCGATAACAATTCAGAGATCGAACAATTTGTGGATAAATACATAACATGCAACATAGATCATTTGGATCTAGAACTTGTGAAAGTCCATAGACATTTCCATACAAGAAGTTGTTGAAAATGAAAAAACTCACATTGCAGATACAACTTTCTCGTGCCGCCAATGAGAGCTACAAGAATCATAGAGCCAGTTAATGTAGAGGAAAATGTTGTTGTTAAGAAATCTAAATCCTTGTTCGCATTTCTAGAAGAAGGGGGATTTGATGAAATGATGAGCTTTGATGCCTTCTTGACACAGGTAAATCTTTCAGAAGATGAGTACATCCAAGCCATACAATGTACGCTTAGGCAACCAACATTTTTCCTTAAATGAAAACTCTCCCATATTTGGAACAACAGTTTCTCCAAGGATATGCCAGTTATGTGGAAAGCAAATACAGATGCATAGTACATGCTGAATGCATATGTTGCAGCATCATATTGTACCTCGTATATGACGAAGATTGACAAATCTATGACAAGTGCATTCAGAAAAATACACAAAGAACATGAAAGAAGTCATATTGATGCCATACAAATGATACGCACACTTGGCAATACATTGCTTAATATTCAACAAATGTCTCCTCAACAAGCAGCTCACATTGCACTTTCCTTGCCCCTCACTTGTATTTCAAGAAAATGTGTCTTCATAAACACATCTCCACTTGAAAAATGCACATTTGTCTTTAAACCACCGGTTTTGCTGCAACAAGAGCCCGACAATTCAGAGGACGTGGTATGTCGCTCTATTATTGATTATTACATCCAGCGTCCATCTCCTATTAGGCATATCTGCTTAGTAGAATTCGTATCGCATTACAAAAAAAATGGTGCACCCATATCAAAAAGAAAAAAACCCTCTGTCATACGATTTGTCAAATACAACAAACATTGTGATTATGAAAACTATTGTAGAGAAAAACTATTGTTGTACATTCCATTCGATGAAAATGAAGAGACATTAATGCATAACTTCTATACATGGGAGGTTGTGTATGTTGCGTCTGAGACTATGGTGCACATCAATGAAGCTAGATTTACCTACAATGTTAATCCAACATGGGGCGATCTAGAGGTTGCACTTAATGACCTAGAAAACCCTCACGATCATGATGACACATTCAGAGACCCAAAAACAACCAGAACTGCTTCCGAGTCCTATGACTTACAAGGAGATTTTCCTCGTCCTCCAGTGGCTGGAAATGAAAAACGTATCAATCTTGGTTTTCAAGTTACAAAACATCCTTTCCTAATTGAAAATAATGAATACCACAGAATAAGACGTTTGTTGAATCGTGAACAACAAACAATTGTAAATGATATTGCTCTTAAAAAACGCTTGAACATGAACAGGCATGTGCACGTGTTCCTTACATGCGGAGCAGGAACATGCAAGACATTCACAGCAAAAGCGTTGTTCCAAATGCTTATACGAATCTATGATTCAAACAATTCCTCTGATCCTATGAAACCAAAGGACCTAATAGTTACATACACAGGAAAATCTGCATACAATGTTGGTGGAACAACAGTCCACTCTACATTTTTAATGCCTTTTAACAAGTCACAGTTTCTTCCACTTAGCAAGGAAATGTTGGATACATTATCTAAGCTTTATGAGGAACTCCAACTTGTCTTTATAGATGAAGCATCTTTGATTGGGAGTCGGTTCTTGTATTCCATTGACAGCCGACTAAGAAGCATAAAACATGTGCAGACGAAATACTTTGGAAACATTGACATGATATTATGTGGGGATCTTTACTAGGCACAGCCCATCCAAGATTCTTTGATATTTGAACAACCCGCGGTCAACATGGAAACAGTCACCCATGACTTCTGGAGAGACAATATTAAATGCTTTGAGTTGCATACTACAATGCGCCAAACAGATGAAACATTCATTGCAATTCTGAATAGAATGCGCACCAACATCCAAACACATGATGACTTAACCCATATCAATTTGAGATGCTTACGGCTTGCACCAACAGACCCAACATTCCCTTACCTGTTCTACAGAAATAAGGATGTTGCAAACCATAACAGCCACATGCTCTCCCTAATGCATGTCGATGATATCATCATCAATTCCATTGACCTGGAAGAAGACAACCATGGAAATGTGCCACGACATGAACATTCAATCACTTTGCCTTTGCAGCTTGTCCTCAAATTAGAAATGTTGGTTGAAATATATGCCTGCAACTATGATTCACGGAATGGCTTGGTGAATGGTGTAGATGGAATACTGAAAGGCTATACCGAGACAGAAAAAGTGGATTTCCTTTGGATTAAGTTCCATGAACCACATATAGGCAAACAACAAGCAAGCAAGTTGTCTTATCTATATAATTCAAATACTGGAAGCGATTGGACACCTATTTTGCGAATATCGAAGCCAGTATCAACATCAGCAAAGACAGGTCAACTAAAGATTCGAAAATTGTTTCTTATTAAACTTGCATGTGCACGTACAGTCCATAGATCACAAGGACTAACACTTGATAAAGTTTCTTTTCAGCCTGCTAGAATTCGAATACATGGACTTGTCTACACAACATTGTCCCATGTTAGAAGCATAGAGTCCTTGTATTTACTAAGTCCTCTCACAAAAGATAACTTCAAAGTGAAACAGAAAGTTGATATTGAAATGGAACGACTGAGGACCACCGCAAAATGGCAACTGCATTATGATTACCAATCCATACAAACAAATTCATATGTATCAATTCTCTCGCTTAACACACGCAGCTTAAATGCACACATGGATGATATACTGAATGACTATGATATAATGCAATCCGATATTCTGTGCTTGCAAGAAACACACATGGAATTATGCACGCAGAACAAACAATTCCCAAATCACAATTGCATATCAAGTTACATTAC
>ML780453.1:42625-67385 GCA_009831015.1 Picea engelmannii | reverse complement strand
TTAAATGCACACATGGATGATATACTGAATGACTATGATATAATGCAATCCGATATTCTGTGCTTGCAAGAAACACACATGGAATTATGCACGCAGAACAAACAATTCCCAAATCACAATTGCATATCAAGTTACATTACACAGGGGGTCATGATACTGGTGAAAAAACATCTACCAATTTTGGACCATATACATATCGAAGAAAACAATGTTGAGTTGGTGCTTGCAAAAAAAAATTCTCATGAAACAGAAGTTGCAATATTGAATCTATATGTTGCTCCCCATGCAGCATTCTCCAACATAGTACATGTTATTTCCAATGCATTGACCCATTTCCATCTGAACGGACCCATTGTACTTGTAGGAGACTTCAATATCGATATGCTACAAAATATTGGCAGAACAAAAGAATTGGAAAACTACATGTGCAAATACAGTCTCTGCTTTCTTATGAACAACACAGTCCATCTGCAAAATGCACTAATTGACCATGTCTGGTCCAATGTGCCCATTCCTCAATACAATATGTTTGACTTAGACACATATTGGTCTGATCATGATACAATTGGTATTTCACTTGAATTATGGCATATACATCAAAGTTATTGCAAACTCATATTTGTATGTTTCAAAGCATATCTGTATCTCTGATTTGTACACACATTTCTCTAGATGGTGTTCTACTCGAATTATAAAATTTACATTGTGCAGGAAAAAAAAAAAAGGTACATCCTCCCAAAAACTATTTCTGACTCTATTCAATGTATTCTATTTTTTTTTTGTATATGTACATAGTAGTTGCCTTTTTCTTAACATCTGAACTTATGTTCATATCCGTTTTTCTTTGTACTTTTCTTCATAGAAACAGACAGGAAAAGTAGAGGATGCAAAGAACTCCTACCCACACACATAGACCAAACCATGCAAAGGTGCACCCTTTTCCTGCCCGTGTTCCACAGTAAACGATTTTTCGTTTACTTTCTCTGTGTTCGTCAAACTTATTTGCAGCTAAGTTTTTTTTGTTTTTTTTTGTTTTGCGCATAGAGGCAACTACCCTACACATCCGCCATCCAACAGATTCAATGTTGGGCCAGCCACCCCGCAAGTCCACTTGTGAATTTCTATATCGCCCAACCATAACGGCTATTCACAGGACAGGAAACATTAGAGGCATATTGTGCAACTCGCAAGTGCGCGATCGAAATAATGGCATCTAAAATCTTAGCCACCCCGCAAGTCCGTTTGTCAAATTGTATATCATGGAACTGTATGTGCTATTTGTATAACATGGAACAATAGAAGGCTTTATTTTGACCCCTCTCACCCGAGAACCAGCAAGTATGGAATGTGATATGGGTACATGGTGTATAAAATCTGATGTTGATACTTAATAAAGGTACATATCTAATTTTGCCTCGTTTCTACACACACCAGTCTGGTAACCACAGAGTTGGTGTTGCACATGAATTATGAAATATGCACTGGGAGTCAGACGGAGACAAGTCTGAGATTCAAATAAGTGGCTAAGTATGGAATAAGGGATCTATGGATATTTGATATGTATTGCTCGTTTCTGGGATCCCACCAGCCCTAGAGTAGAATGTTGAGCCGGCCAGAATGCAAACCCGCTTGTCAACTTATTGTCATAAGCTATTTGTAAGTAACCTAGCAATAGAGCCTCGTTTTTTACCCCGCCAGCCCGAGAACCCGCGATCCAGAAACTTTCAATGGTCTATAAAATATAAGCCAGCCCGCAAGTCCCCTTATCTATTTGTATATCGCGGAATTGTGTGTGCTATTTGTAAAACACCAAACAATAGAGGCATTTTTTTGAGCCCGCCCGTCCGAAAACCTACCATCCCCAAAGTGGCAAAGTATGGAATGACAACTGTACATTGCTTCACTGAGCAATTCCAACTCATGCAACCTCAGCATTGTAAACTCATCAGTTTCATTATGCACTTTCACACTTGGCCATTCCTTCCTTGCTTATTCTTCCTCGTGCCTGTCACCTTCGCATATCTGCATNATATATATATATATATATATATGTCTTCTTTCTAAATATTTAATGCTAACAGGTCATCGTGCAGGCATTGTCTAAGCTATAATTGATGCGCGCAAGGCTTGAGAAGTCCTGCCATCAATGCAATTTATGCAAAGGCTTTTCTTATCCCTTCCCAGTCTTAATTTCAAACACCATGGAATGTCATTCGCATGCCGCCAACTTGCTTCCTTCCGGAAACCTCCAATCTCTTCCAAGTCTTAATTTGAAATACCATGGAATGTCATTCGCACGCCTCCACCTTGGTTCGTTCACAAAACCTTCTGTCCTTAAATGTTCTTCGTCGTAACTTCCACCTTCGCACTTCTAAGTATGCAATAATTAAGCTTTACTTCTAACAGGTCATCATACAACACGTATAGATATTGTCATTAAGGAGGATATTTTCCATTCGCACGCATGGAAGCAATGTTTCCGGGGGATTATATTGTCCCCTCCAGTTCTTCATTTCAAGCAGCATCTGGAGCAAATCAACGTTTTGACAAAGTACTGGCACCAGCTCTACAGCAGTTTTGTAGAAATATAATGAACATCTTCCTCACGACCTTCCCATGCAGAAGAAGGGAAAAAGAATTGCAGGGGAGGTGGAGCAGCCCGAAACTTATAGTGAAAACATGGATCTTGACGCTAATCTGGAAAGCATATTCTACAACCTTGATCATCCCACAGATGGAATTCAGCCTACCTACTCAATGGACATGGTTGATACCCTAATTTTTTACGAAGATGAATCCTTCATATTCTAGAATGTTGTTTTCGAATCCGAATCAAAAAAATTAATCATTGAAAAAAAAGATGTAAATAATAACCAAAGAATACATCATTCAAAACTTTACCTTGCCAATATGCAGGCGTCCAAAATATCTCAACTTCACATGGAAACCGGAGATGCTCTTCATGGTTTCGTTGGACTCATTGAAGCCGAAAATGCCAGACTAAAGAACCGCATTAAGGAAATAGAGGAATCTTTGTTTCCTATGCCATTGCTTCACAGTTCTTTGTGAATAGCAATGCCTGCTACTACGTGCACTCCTGCAAGAAATCTAAAAGGGTCCTCCAGCTTCCTCGCATCCTGTAGAGGATATGTCGAGAAAAATATCAACAAAAGAATGGAACTAATTACGAAGGTCTGGGAAACATCATAGAATA
Source organism: Picea engelmannii (assembly GCA_009831015.1). NCBI lineage: Eukaryota > Viridiplantae > Streptophyta > Pinopsida > Pinales > Pinaceae > Picea > Picea engelmannii. The sequence goes on along the minus strand of ML780453.1, from coordinate 64,171 downwards.
TGGATTCCCTAGGGAGCAGGGCACATAACTTGCTCCTACTTTTGCATATGGATTTTAAAAATGAAGAAAGTTTCTATGTGCACACGGTCATCCCTTTTTCCTTTCAAGTCAACAACATGGCAGAGACCAGAAGAAGACAACATGATCTCCCTTCCAATAAATGGCTCACTCAATTAGAAGCATGCTGGAAAGAGAAAGTGAAAAATCTGTATGTCCAGTCATGGGAGAAAGCAATATCAAAGAAAGAAACATTATTGACAAAGCTCACCAAAATAGACTTAGCAGGAAACACAAACGGCTTCCAGGACCCCGGCTTAATCCTCAACTCGTTGGTGTCAACCAAGCAAGCTTTCAATAAACAAGTTGATAATTTGAAAGCCTTGTCTTTAGAAAAAATTTACAGCATTATTGAATATCATGAACAAGAGGTGCACAACCGGCTAGTCCGGTATTCGGTACAGAATGCAGACATTGTTGAAACTTTGTGAAAACTTTCAATTGATCTAAGCGAATTAGAAAATGAAGTTTTCAACATTCAAATCCACAATGACATCAACGTCACACCTTTGAGAAACTATATTGAAGAGAACTTGAAGTGGGTCATTGCACAAATCCAACAGGGAAATGCATAGTTCTTTCTTTGTCAATTCAGTTATTTCAACTTCTCTGAGTAGAATTCTATAGCCAAAAAATGATCTTACCATTTCTACTTTTAAGGTATTACATTCTACCATGTCCAACTCCTTTCCACAGTCCTATTTCTTGTACATATTTCTGTTATGGTCCGCGAGAGCCCCAATCCCAGTCTATATGACAAACGCATTTACATTTCCAAGGATATGTAACAAACTATTAATTTTTTCATATACTCCAAATAAAACTATTGTTTTGTCTGCTTATATATTTACGTGTTCCTAGATTTTTATCTTCAACCATGCTGAATGTGAAGACATTCTATTTAATTTATCTCAATTCTATTTTTGTCCTATGCATCTTTTCTCCGACCTGGTTATTTTCAAAATAAAGTATGAAATAAATCACTGACTCAAATTTGAGATATCATCTTTCAGATATATGTGTGTGTGTGTGTGTGTGTGTGTGTGTGTGTGTGTTTCTTTAAATTTCCAGGAATATATAAATGTCATGAAATTGTGTTCGCTACTTTTTTTGTACTCAAACGTCTAGAGAATATGTCATTTGTTGGATCTCTACCACCTGTGCTTCATACTTTTGCCACAAAAGCCCTTAAAATTTAAATAGTTCGCAAATCCTCTTCTCAATTTGTATATAGCCAAACTGTGGGTGGTATTTAAAAAATTGCATATTTGGTATGTGTAATTTATGCTCTCCAGGAACCTATAATTTGATACATTTCAATTTCCTGTATCCACTAGCCCCTATTTTAAAGAAAACTAATTCGGGAATGTTATTTATTTGGTCCTTTTGTCCACCACCCTTTGTGATAGACATTGTCAGCAGGACATGGAACAACAGAAGCTCCATTTTCAGGTCCCCAGCCCGAGAACCCGCAATCCAAAAACTAGACAAATTTCGATTCAGGGTTCCCTCCATGCTCTAATTCTGGAATGCTAGTTTTTTTCCTGCTTTTATCTGTTCGTAAAATTTCATAGAGAGTGTGTACATAGACTTACGTATTTGCTATGTATAGTTTATGGTCTCCACAAACCTATAATTTCATAAATTTCAGTTTCTTGTGTCGATGAGTGCCTGTTTTAAAGAAAACTAATTCACGAATGCTATCTATTTGGTCCTTTTGTCGACCGCCCTGTATGCTTATGTAAAGAAAACTAATTCACGAATGCTAAATTTTTTGAAAACAAGCCCCTTAAAATTCAAATAGTTCGCAACTCCAATTGTCAATTTGTATATCGCGGAACTGTCGGTGCTATTTGTAGGACACGGACCGACAATCCAAAAACTGGTCAACTCAAGAACCCGCTCTTTTAAAGAAACTAATTCGGGAACGGGTTTTTTTTCATGCTTATGTTAACCAACCTATGTAACAGACATAAGTACTATGTTTTTTTCCTTTCTTTGTCCACCAGCATATGCAAAAAGCAAAACTAATTCGGAAATACTAAACTTGTTTTAATTAATTATAAACGATTTTATTGATATTAAAATAAGTTATTGAGTTTATTATTTCAATTTGCTTATTTGACACGAGCCTCTCCAAATTCAAATACTCCGCAAGTTCGATTGTCAATATGTATATCGCGGAACTCTACCTGCTATTTGTAGCACAAGGAACAACAAAAGCCCACATTTAAGGTCGGCATCCTAATAACCCGCCTAATTCCGCAACGCAATTTTTTTCGTGCTTATGTTCACCAGCCTATGTAACAGATGTCAGTACTATTTTTTTTTCTTTTTTTTTCCACCAGCATATGTAAAAAGGAAAATTGATTTCGGGAATGCTAAACTTGTTTTATTTAATTATAAATTATTTTATCGATACAAAAATAAGTTATTCAGTTTATTATTTCAATTTGCTTATTCGACACGAGCAACTTCAACTTCAAGTAATCCGCAAGTCCGACTGTCAATATGTATATCGTGGAACTCTAGGTGCTATTTGTAGACCACGGAACAACAGATGCCCAATTTGCAGCCCGACAGTCCGACAACCCACGATCCATAAATTTCAAATAGTCCGCAAAACAACTTCTCAATTTGTATATCGCAGAACTCTCGATGCTATTTGTAGGCAACGGAACAACACAAGCATAATTTTCAGCCCGCAACCCCGACAACCCGGAATGAATCTTCCATGCCGGCTCTATATATCTACTTCATCAAATCACATATTTTATTTTTGTAGGCCACGGAACAACAGAAGCCCGATTTTCAGCCCGCCAGCCTGAGAACCCGCAATCCAAAAATTCAACTAGTCCGCAAAACTGCTTGTCAATTTGTATATCACGGAAGTCTAGGTGCTATTTGTAGACCATGGAACAACAGGTCCCCAGCCCGACAACCCGCGATCCAAAAACTAGCTAAGTCAAGAACTCGCTCTTTTTATTAAAATGAATTCGGGAACGCCATTGTTTTCATACTTATGTTCACCACCCTATGTAACAGACGTCAGTACTATTGTTTTTTCTTTTTTTGTCCACCAGCATATGTAAAAAGGAAAACTTATTCGGGTAACAACAGAAGCCCGATTTTCAGCACAGCAGCCCCAGAACCCGCGATCCAAAAATTCAAATAATCCGCAGGACCGCTTGTCAATTTGTATATCGCGGAAGTGTTTGTGCTATTTGTAGACCATGGAACAACAGAAGCCCAATTTTCAATCCAGCACCCCGAAAACCCATGTCAATTATGCACCAAACACTTCTCCAGGAACCTAGGTAACAGACGTTACTACTAATGTTTTTGTGTTTTTTGTCCACGGTCGTATGTAAAACATATGTTAAGAATACTATTTTGTATACGATGCCCTTAAAATTCTAATAGTCCACAAATCTAGTTGTCACTTTGTATATCGCAGAACTATTTTTTCCGCTTTTTGCCCACGTACCCATGTACTTCAACTCCCTGCCCACGTGTCTCCTAAATTTAACTTCAGCTTGCTCGAGGCAGTGCGCCATTACTCTAAGTGTGCCCTGCTCTGCCTTCACATCCTTTCAACGAAACTCGTTGGGCCTTTACTCTGTGTGTGCGACCATTTATGCAAACTCACCAGCTCCATGGCCTATTTCAATTGCTCCACCGGCTCGAGATGACTCATTCTTTCCTATTTTTTCTTCTCAGAGCTCCGCCTCCTACCCAGCCTTTCCCTGCTCTACTTTTGTCCTCTCCTGCTTTGTTGTTGGCACATTTTCGCTCTCCCGCTATCCCGAATATGCCCCGGCTATGAGGTAAGTCGAAATGCGGTTCGGACTACTAGACAAATTGGCCCCGCCTGGTCATCTGTCCCCTGCCTACTCCCTCACTTCTATCCTCCTCCTCTTCAACCACCTCCTCCTCGTCCCTAGCACGGTCCACTCAAATTCCCGCTTCTCTCCCGCCCCTTGCTGCGTCCCTTGCCCCGGTGCAGAGCCTGGTGTTCGACCTGCGTCGGAACATGGACGACCTCCAGTTCCACCTAGAGGCCCTAGACAACAAAGCCTCTCAACTTCTGCAATTTCTCTCTGTGTTACAGGATGCTCATCACCTCCCACCAGAGGCAGGCCAAGCAGCAACAGCCCAACCAGCAGCAACCTCCGCACTAGTGTTGGCACTAGAACAGAAGAAAGAGCACGTGCCATCACAAACAGACGACACCATGCAATTGAATCGGACACCAGTCGATGAGGAGCCGCCTCCTCCTAGCGACACGACATTTTCCGCCTTCTGCATGGCCTCGTCCCGACACTACATCCCATACCGGTGATCTGTCTATTGTTTTCCTTTGTTATTTTGTCATTTGCATGTCGACCTTTCATGCATTTGTCCATTGTTATTATAGTTATGTTGTTTACACTTTCCACAGTTGTAACGGCCACCCTTATGGGCCACAGTTTTGAACTCTTTTTGCGTTAGTAACAGTCTACACTTTAGTTATGAAGCGGTTCGGTTGGTTGAGCTGGTTTCCCCTTAGGGCAGCTCAATTCATACAATGTTATAATATTCTATAAATTACTGTCTCATGTATGTGACAGAATTGTTAAATGTATATCACAGAACTGTTTGGTGCAAAAAGTATATCACCGAACACCCTTGACATCAAAATCTTCATACAATGTTATGATATTGTATAAATTACTCAGTCTCATGTATATGACGGAATTGTTCGCTGCAAATTGTATATGACATAACTGTTAAATAAAATGAACCCGCGACTTCGCCTACACGCCACTCCGTAATTGTTGGGTTGCATTGGTTTTGTACCAAACATTAATAATTTTTGATAAATTTCAAATAAAACTAATTCAGGAATACCACGTGTACTACAACTTGCTACCCACACGTTTACTCCGCGTCCAGTCTGACAGAGACTACGCTGCCATGCAACACTTGTTTAAAATAGTTTTAGTTTTATTAATGTTTGTCGTATAGTTTTCTTATGTTTTGTGTTTAGGTTTTAGTTTTTACTTTATTCTAGATTTAGTTTAAGTTTATTTATTTTAGTTTAATTGTTTAGGTTTTAGTTTTTACATTATTCCAAATTTGGTTTAAGTTTATTTATTTTAGTTTTGAAAATTACTTTAGTTTATAATTTACTCGGTTCAGTTTGATTTTGATTTGGCTTTATTTTTTTTAACATTTTTAGTTAGTTTTTTTAGTTTATCTTTAGTTACTTTAATTTATTATATTATAGTTTTAATTTATTATATTATACTTTTAGTTTAATTTAATTTAATTTGTAGTTAGTTTTGTTTTTGTTTTAATTTTAGATTTAGTTATTATTAGGTTTTGGTTTCTATTTTTAAAGTTTTTAGTTTCATTTAATTGTTATAATTTATATTAGTATTTAGTTTAATATAGTTTTATTTTGTTATTAGTCCATGTAGTAGGCATAGAGGGACTATAGTGATCGATAATTCGTTGACTTCATATTAGTTTGTCCTTTGATCACAAATATTTGCATAATATCTATTGTTGGAGCTAGGGAACTAAAAACATTTATTTTTATATAATAAAAAGTACCATGTATGTAATGATCTAATTGGATAACAGATTTGAGGTCTTATTGCCGGCTTCGCTATTCCCAATGTTTTATATCTTAGCATATCCAAACTTTTCGATCGTATACAGTCTTTTTGAATCATATATTTTTCTTATGCATTGCTTGAAGGTGGATTAATGCTAGCATTAGTTTGAATGTTTGTCTTAGCATTTTCTGCAAGCTAAATTTATCCCAATGTTTGATATGCTAGCATATCCAAAGTTTGTCCTTCGAATACATTCTCTATTGTTCGAACTATTGTTACTAATTTTATTTTATAATAAATTATAATACATTTTTTTTGGTACGTAAGAGACCTTCCACATTGCATTCTTTCTTAAATGTTTACAGAGCATTTCTGACAGACTTAAATGTTTACCTAACAGGCTTCACAACGTTAAATGTTTACTTAGCGGGCTTCTTACAATACATTTTCTTCCATTTTTTTTTATATATGCAATGTTCTTTGCAGTCAATTTGGGCAATATTGTACTTCAGCGGCATTGTTGATTCATTGGTTCATGCTTGCTTCTTGCATCTCCACTAATTTCTTATTTGTCTGTTGTTGTTGTTCTTGTTTGCATGTTCATCTTGTTGCAGTTTGCACGTTTGGGGTTCTGCAACCGTGATTGGAACTGCGACATTCCTGGTCGACTGGTTGGTGCTTGTTTCTTTGTTCACTGGATGCTACCTATTGTTGTTTGATTCAAGTTTGCGGCTGCGAGTTTTCCTTTTGATGCTTCTTAACTGGGTTGTTATTTGTTGCTTGCTCTTGTTTGCTTAAGCTTTGCAATGTTGGGGTGTTGCATCTCAGTTGGATCTGTTGTTACATTGTTTTGCAGTTGGCTCCCCATAAAATACTATTAAGATAAAATAACATACAAAATTTTGCAGTCGATGTAAATTGCATCTCTTACGGCTTCAACCAAATTTTGTGGGGCTCCAACTATATTTCATAGTTGGCGATGCTTTTTCCATGGTTTCTATCTTACCTTGGTTTCATAGTTATGAGAGTAAGTGTTGTTGTGTGGGCAATATAGTTATTCTCTCCCTTTTTTTTTCCTCCTCTAAACTTTCTCGTTTTTTACCTTTTGTTCTTCCGCTCTGTTATGCGTTTCTGGTTCTATACTTTCTCATGTTTATGTGCTCGCGGGTTCCCGTTGTGGCGAATTGACAAATCGTTATCTCCATCTATATATTCACATGACGATTCCGACCGACCATCATTCGGTTGCATACTTAGCCAATTTTATGAACGCACCTTCCCGGATAGGTGCTATCAAACCATGGTAACTCGTGTTCTGTGTATACATGTTGCACCCATAACTTGTGTGCTCTACAATTTGACCCTGCACTCCTCGAACTCGCAACCATGTCTCTGCTTACGATGAGTCTATCTATCCGACTTGCCTTTCCATACTTAGTCAAGTTTTCAAAGTTTCGCGGGTTCACACGTTCCTGGGTTCAGAAAAGTTTAAAAGCATTTTATCGCTCCCCTCCATCCCCGCTACCTTCCCCCCTTCCCAATGAACATTAAATATGCTTTCAAAAGTGACAACCGACTAGACAGGTTCGAAAAGATTGGCTTTAATAAGCGGAAAGCTCGAGGACATCTCCCATTAAAATGCATAGACAGGCGAATATTATGGAATGTGATAAAAACATTTGCCTGCAACTTGAATTTGCAAAAAAAAAATATTAGCTCTTTTAGTTTTTTAAAGGCTTCATCATAGTAACAGTGCAATATTGTACTATCTCGCTTCCATCCATGAACGTTTCATCCATAGAGGCCTTGACATCATGTCCCTCTTTAATATTGTGCATATGTTAGATGTTGTCAGATTTGAGAATCTACTCGGATATGGGAATGTTATTACGTGCTATTAGTCACTATTCAGCGCACATATTCGAAAAGATTGGCATTAATAAGCGAAAATATCAAGGGCATCTATCATTCAGACGAATTAAACCAAAATCTACGGAATATCATAGTGTCATCCTCCAGCGTTGCTTTTAAATACTTATTGCCATTTCTCTCTATCATCAAAGAGTTGGGCTTTAGGGTGCCTTCGTTCTAATGTTCTTGGTCATGGACATGTAAGACAACTTAGAGATGTCATTGAGGCCCAAATGAAAGAACAAAGACTGGTTTTATGTGACATGAGCTTTGAGCCAAAAAAAAAACTCTGTTATCCAACAAAAACTCAGACCGGGGAAAAAAAAAAAAAGTATCTTCTAGTTGGTGTTCTCCTTGTATTTGATGCTTTGGTTGGTTGAAAAGCCTACCTGGAGATTCATTTGTTGATATTCTTTGTTTTCTTGCTGGGAGTTGGAAGGGATTTTCAAGTCACGTGCAAAATGTTCCTTCGTTGAAGTATATAGTTTCTTCCAACAACAGAGATTTGGCAAGTGTATCGAATTATGCAGAGCACACAAGAAATTGTCTTTGTCAGAGGAGTCGCACTTACCGTGGCTTGCAAAATGGTATGTGATATTCGGAAATGACATGAAATATTACTCCATTCGTGAATGTACCCAGAAGTGGGTAAGAGAAACTGTATGGGTGGATAAAACGAAATACTAAATTACAGAAGTTTCTATTTCAAATTTTGTTGAGCTACTTCTGGGTGTGGTAACAGACATGACAAAAAGCCATGTTCTTTGTCAAAGTTTGTTCATTGTCCTCTGGATGTAGTTACAGACTCCACATACAATCAATTGTGTATCGTTATTGTAAATTTTTTATTTTACTACTCCTACGCATATAACTGGATTATGGACTTTGCAACATTTTTTGAGGATTACTTTATACTACCACCTTCTGCAAGAGGTTTCGCGTGTTCAGGTAATGATTTGGTTTCTGAAAATCACCTTTTACTACCACCTTCATGTAATCATCTTATTTCATTCTTTAGAAGAGACCGTAATGTAGTGGTGTGTTTCCATATCTGTTTCAACCTAATGTCAATCTTCATGTTGTTTCCCTTGCGTTGGATGGGGAAAATGCATTTCTTCTGTTGCAGTTTATGCGATATTTGATAAAAAAAAAAAAAAAAAAAATCCAAACCATACAATTTTTATTTTTTTTTAAATATAGAACAATGTATTTTTTTACCACACGCCTATTCGAAAAGTTTTAGGCGTTGTTTGGGGTTGACATCCTTCAAGGATGTTAAGTAATCACAAAATTAATATTGATTGTGCCAATGCAATTGAGTCATCGTCCACTATGGAAATTGCATTAACACTGTAATGTCAGATAATAGATGTCTGGCATGTGCCTAATGTCAAGGTCATTATCGCACAGGAAACCCAACGTCCAAAGATTTGTGGACTCAAACGAACATTCTAGATTTCGTGACAAAGCAACATTAAAGTCGATGTTCTTCTCAGGTCTAACAATCCTGCAGTTTAAGTACTTTGACAATGACAGCCCTGCTTGTTCACCGCATTGTCGCAGTGCAGTCAATAGCATTGTTCCCATTGTCACCACCAATGTCAATGTCTAAGGCTGAAGCTATCTGGAGCCTGGGGTTACCGCTTATCTGGATGCCTAAAGGTGAAACTACCTGGATCGAAAGTTGATTGTATGTCGAGTCTCTTGCTGCATCTAGAGGTCGCTCAACACTATTTGACATAGAAACTGCTTGTCTGTCAATTATGTTACAACTTTGGCATAAAACATTATGTAATTTCAGGATATTGATTCAAACGCCCATACAGTTTCTCACGTTGGTTGGTATCAAATTTTATAATTTCCTATTGAGTGTATTCGGGCATGGAGTAATATTTGGCGTCACTTTCGAACATTCCAGACCTTTCTGTGGGCCGCCATGTCTACCACCCCTACGACGAAAGATATATTATGAAGCGATCTACAACATTTGATACACTTGTCAGACCTGTGTTGTCGGAAGAAGTCATGTACTTCAACAACAGAACATTTTGCAGTTGGCTTGGACGTTCCTTCCAATTTAATGTAATAAAACAAAGAAGTTAAACATACAAATATTCAGGCAGGCTTTTCAACCAAACATATGATCGAATACATGGAGAATAACAGTCACAACATACTTGATTTTTTTTCCTTTCTCGACTTTTATTGCCCAACAGGATTTGTTTCCCCCATAATTGGCATCACATAAAACGACTCCCTCAACTTTGAATTGGGCCTTAATCGCATTTCTAAGTTGTCTCAGATGTCCATGGTCAGGAACATTACAAGGAAGGCACCTTAAACCCCAAGTTTTTTACGGCAGAGGGAAATTAATACTTAACAAAGAATGGAATGTTGAATAACCAGCCAATGCAAGCAGGCCATAGCTAGAAGAGACAAGTTATTCAAAAAACTGGGATAGATCTAGTTGGCAGCACGAATTAAGTCCAAGACTTGAAATTGATATTCAACTCATTTTTTATGAATCAAGCATTTGATCGTCAAGAAAACTGTCGCCAAGCTTCATTATTGTACATATTTTTTCTTGGTCGGGGGCAGGCCAAATCGCAGTCATTGTTGCAAATAATCTCAGTTGTATTTTGTAACCCATCTTATTTGAATATAGAATATTTGCGGTTTTATTTTTTTATGGTGTTTTCCAATATTTGGTATTGCTTTTCGTTTTAATTTGTGCCTTTTTCTGTGTGTCGTTAAACATGGATGACAAGATTTTCTTTTTGACGCCCAGTACTTCAATTTAAATAAAGGCTACTCTGTTCGTTCCTTACATTTTACATGGAAGAATAATTTGTCATAGGCCATACTTATGTGGCGTCGGCCCTATACTTACGTAAATAGAATGAATTAATGACTATTACAACAAGGCAACTCAAGTGTTGACGTCATGTTCCTCTTCAATATCTTGCATATATTGCAGCTTCTTATATTTGATAATATCCATGCATATATACTAATATGAGTACTATTGGAATAAATATAAAAACTTTCTCTTGGCCAAAACTTAGCCAATTATCTGGCCACTAGATCCCAGGTTTGTGGTATCCAACACCTATGTCCTTGTTCTGTCATATACATCTTGCACCCAAAGAACTTCTGTGATCAGCAATTTATGCTTTAACTAGTGAGAACTCACCAAGGGTTCGAAAAGATTGACATTAATAAAGGAACAGTATAGTTTCTTTTGTGAGATACTTAGCCCTTTTCCCACTTTCTTCTTCATGTCTATGGTCGCTTTCTGGTTATATACTTAGTCACCTTTCTATGTTCACGGGTTCCAGGGTTGGCGGTCTGACATGTCTTCATCTCCATCTATATCCTCACATGACGAATCTGATCGATCATTGTTCCTTTCCATACTTAGCCAATTTTATGGCCGCGGTTGTCGGGTTGGCGCTTTGGAACTCTGTTGCTTCTTGTTGTGTTATATACATCTTGCACTCAAAACTTCCGTGATTTCAATGAAATTTGCGAACCAAACAACATCCTGCAAATTGGGAGATGATTTGCATTTGAAACAGAAATAATCTAGTCATATATATTAATATGAATACTATTGAAATAAATATCAAAACTTTCTCTTGGCCAATACTTAGCCAATTATCTGGCCACCAGGTCTCGAGTTCACGGTATCCAACACCTATGTCCCATGTTACGTCATATACATCTTGCAGCCAAAGAACTTTCGTGATCTGCAATTTATGCTTTTACTAGTGAGAACCCAATAGGGGTTCGAAAACATTGGCATTAATAAACGAAAAATGGTTTTTCTACTGTCAGATACTTAGCCCTTTTCCCCTTTTCTTCTTCCCATCCATTATCGCTTTCTTGTTATATACTTAGTCACCTTTCTATGATCGGAGGTTGCAGGGTTGGCGGGCTGACATATCTTCATCTCCATCTATATCCTCACATGACGAATTCGACAGACCGTTGTACCTTTCCATACATAGTCAATTTTATGGCCGCGGTTGGCGGGTTGGCGCATACGAACTCACCTTTTCTTCTTTCTGTCCATTATCTCTCTTTGGTTATATACTTAGTTTCCTATCTATGACATATGGTTCCAGGGTTGGTGAGCTGAAATATCTTCATCTCCATCTATATCCTCACATGACGAATCCGATCGACCACTGTTCCTTCCCATACTTAGCCAATTTTATGGTCGCGGTTGTCAGGTTGGCGCTTACGAACTCAATTGCTTATTGTTCCATGATATACATCTTGCACTCAAAACTTTTGTGATCTACAATTCCACTGCGGGCTCCTCATATACATTAACTTCGCTCAAAGTATTTGTCGTTGCCTTCCATCCCCACTAACTTCTCGTCCTTCCTAATATACATTAACTATGCTCTTACTAGTGACAATTGAACACACTAGTACAAAAGAATTGGCACTCGATCCTCTGCCATATACAAATTGACTACCGCACTCCGACATTGTCTCCTCTTCCGTATTACAGATTATGCATTCAAATGTTCTAAGCGATACAATTTGGTCGTCGGGGCCTCGCGTCTTCTGGGGAGACCTTGTCACCCTATTTTGGATCCTTGTGTTGGCGGGTTCACGAAATCTCCAAATCCTAGTCATTGTTTCTTGTTTTGCCCATCCTTGTACTTCTTTCCAGATATGCAACACCAAAGGTTTAATACTAAAACGACGTCATGCAACAACCGTAAACATCATCATTAATAAGCAAAAGTCTCGAGAACCAACCATCCCTACAGAACTTGTCCCAAAACATGCAAAGAAGATCTTTCCAAGTAATTGCAAAGCTATTAAAAATTTCAATATATTAGCGAAAACAAGTCATGGCCAACGTTTCCCTGTTCCATACTTGGACACTTTTTCGATTGCGGGTTCCCGGATTGACGGCCTCAAAATTGTATCAAAACTCTTATTTTTTCCTCTTTCCCCCCCCCCTCTATTATCCCTTTGTGGCTCTATATTTAGTTGCATCTATATGATCACGACCTCATGGATTCACAAATTGGCAACTCTTTATCTATATCTTCACACCATGAGCCCGATCGATCACGGTACCTTTCAATATTTAGCCAATTATCTGATCACCAGGTCTCGGGTTTGCGGTGTCCAACACTTATGTCCCTTGTTCTGTCATATACATCTTGCACCCAAAGAACTTTCATGATCTGCAATTTATGCTTTTACTAGTGAGAAATTACCAGGGATTCGAAAGGATTGGCATTAATAAACAAACGGTAGATGTTGCTTATGGATTTCAACAAATTCTGCGAACCGAACAGGATCCTGCAAATTGGAAGATGATCTGCATTTGGACCAAAAATAATCTATTAATATATAATAATATGAATACTATTGGAATAAATATAAACACTTTCTCTTAATTTTTCCTCTTTTCTCCCCCTCTATTATCCCTTTGTGGTTCTATATTTAGTCGCATCTATATGATCACGGCCTCCTGTATTCACAAATTGGCAACTCTTTATCTATATCTTCACACCATGAGCCCGATCGACCGCGGTCCCTTTCAATACGCCAATTATCTTATCACCGAGTCTCAGGTTTGCGATATCCAACACTTATGTCCCTTGTTCTGTCATGTACATCTTGCACCCAAAGAACTTCTGTGATCTACAATTTATGGTTTTAATAGTGAGAACTCACCAGGGGTTCAAAAGGATTGGCATGAATAAACGAATAGTAGATGTTCTTATGTGAGATGCTTAGCCCTTTTTCCCTTGTCTTCTTCCCGCGTATTATTTTATTCTAGTTATATACTTAGTCGCCTTTCTATGATCCCAGGTTCCAGCGTTGGTGGGCTGACATATCTTCATCTCCATCTATATCCTCACATGACGAATCCGACCAATTGTTGTTCCTTTCCATACTTAGTCAATTTTATGGTCACGGTTGTCGGGTTGGCGCATACGAACTCGCCTTTTCTTCTTCTCATCCATTATCGCTTTTTGGTTATATACTTAGTCGCCTTTCTATGATATATGGTTCCAAGGTTGGCGGGCTGACATATCTTCATCTCCATCTATATCCTCAAATGACGAATCCGACCGACCGTTGTTCCTTTCCATACTTAGCCAATTTTATGGTCCCGGTTGCCAGGTTGGCGCTTACGAACTCATATGCTTATTGTTCCGTGATATACATCTTGCACTCAAAAATGATATGATCTACAATTCCACTGTGGGCTCCTCGTATACATTAACTTCATTCAAAGTATCTGGTGTTGCCTTCCATCCCCACTAACTTCACATCCTTCCTAATATACATTAACTATTCTCTTACTAGTGACAACTGAACACACTGGTATGAAAGAATTGGCACCCGATCCTCCGCCATATACAAATTGACTACCACACTCGGACATCGTCTCCTCTTCCATGTTACAGATTATGCATTCAAATGTTCCGAGCTATACAATTTGTCCGTCAGGGCCTCGCGTCTTCTGGGGATACCTTGTCACCCTATTTTGGATCCTCACATTGGCAAGTTCACGAAATATCCAACTCCTAGTCATTGTTTCATGTTCTGCCCATCCTCATACTTCTTTCCAGATATGCAACACCAAAGGTTTAATACTAAAATGACATCATGCAACAACAGTAAAGATCGTCATTAATAAGCAAAAGTCTCGAGAACCAACGATCCCTAAAGAACTTGTCTCAAAACATGAAAAGAAGATATTTCCAAGTAATGGCAAAGCTATTAAAAATTTCAATATATTAGCGAAAACAAGTCCCAGCCAGTGTTTCCCTGTTCCATACTTGGACACTTTTTTTATTGCGGGTTCCCGGATTGACGGCCTCAAAATTGTATCAAAACTCTTAATTTTTCCTCTTTTCCCCCCCTCTATTATCCCTTTGTGGTTCTATATTTAGTCGCATCTATATGATCACGGCCTCATGGATTCGCAAATTGGCAACTCTTTATCTATATCTTCGCACCATGAGCCCGACTGACCATGGTCCCTTTCAATACTTAGCCAATTATCTGATCACCGAGTCCCGGGTTTGTTGTCCAACACTTATGTCCCATGTTTCGTCATATACATCTTGCACCCAAAGAACTTCTGTGATATGCAATTTATGCTTTTACTAGTGAGAACTCACCAGGGGTTCGAAAGGATTGGCATTAATAAACGAATAGTAGATGTTCTTATGTGAGATACTTAGCCCTTTTTCCCCTGTCTTCTTCCCGTGTATTATCGTTTTCTAGTTATATACTTAGTCACCTTTATATGATCCTGGGTTCCAGCGTTGGCGGGATGACATATCTTTATCTCCATCTATATCCTCACATGACGAATCCGACCGACCGCTCTTCCTTTCCATACTTAGCCAATTTATGCCCGCGGTTGTTGGGTTGGCACTTTCAAACTCTATTGCTTCTTGTTATGTAATATACATCTTGCACTCAAAATTTTCGTGATCTACAATTCCACCGTGGACTCCTTAGGCCTTTTTCCCTTTTCTTCTTCCCGTGTATTATCACTTTCTGGTTATATACTTAGTCTCCTTTCTATGATCGCGGGTTCCAGCGTTGGCGGGCTGACATATCTTCATCTCCATCTATATCCTCGCATGATGAATCTGACCGACTGTTGTTCCTTTCCATACTTAGCCAATTTTATGGTCGCGGTTGTCGAGTTGGTGCTTTTGAACTCTCCTGCTTCTTGTTCCGTGATATACATCTTGCACTCAAAACTTATGTGATCTACAATTCCACTGTAGAGTCCTCTAACTCGCAAGCTTCACTCTACCACGGTTCACAAATGTTTCGAAGTATCTGTCGTTGCCTTCCATCCCCACTAACTTCTTGTCTTTCCTAATATACATTAGTTATGCTCTTACTAGTGACAACTGAACATATTGGTACGAAACAGTTGGCATCCGACCCTCCGCAATATACAAATTGACTAGCGGATTCCAACATCGTCCCCTCTTCCGTGTTACAAATTATGCATTCAAATGTTCTGAGCGATACAATTTGACCGTCGGGGCCTTACGTCTTCTAGGGAGACCTTGTCACCCTATTTTGAATCCTCATGTTGACAGGTTCATGAAATCTCTAATTCTTAGTCATTGTTTCAGGTTGGCACTTTCGAACTATGCTACTTCTTGTTCCGTGATATACATATTGCACTCAAAATTTATGTGATCTACAATTGCATCGCAGAATCCTTAGCCCTTTTTCCCTTTTCTTCTTCCCATCTATTATCGCTTTCTAGTTATATACTTAGTCGCCTTTCTATGATCGCAGGTTCCAGCGTTGGCATGCTAACATATCTTCATCTCCATCTATATCCTCGCATGACGAATCCGACTAACCGTTGTTCCTTTCCATACTTAGCCAATTTTATGGCCACGATTGTCGGGTTGGCACTTTTGAACTATGTTGTTTCTTGTTCCGTGATATACATCTTGCACTCAAAACTTATGTGATCTACAATTCCACCGTGGACTCCTCAAACTCCCAATCTTCACTCTACCACGGTTCACAAATGTTTCAAAGTATCTGTTGTTGCCTTCCATCCCCACTAACTTCCTGTCCTTCCTAATATACATTAGTTATGCTCTTACTAGTGACAACTGAGCACACTGGTACGAAACAATTGGCATCCGACCCTCCGCAATATACAAATTGACTACCTGATTCTGACATCGTCCCCTCTTCCGTGTTACATATTATGCATTCAAATGTTCCGAGTGATACAATTTGACCGTCGAGGCCTCACATCTTCTAGGGAGACCTTGTCACCCTATTTTGGATCCTCGTGTTAACGAGTTCACGAAATCTCCAATTCTTAGTCACTGTTTCAGGTTGGCATTTTCGAACTCTGCTGCTTCTTGTTCTGTGATATACATCTTGCACTCAAAATTTCTGTGATCTACAATTCCATCGCGGACTCCTTAGCTCTTTTTCCCTTTTCTTCTTCCCATGTATTATCGCTTTCTGGTTATATACTTAGTCGCCTTTCTATGATAGCAGGTTCCAACATTAGTGGGCTAACATATCTTCATCTCCATGTATATCCTCACATGACGAATCTGACTGACCATTGTTCCTTGTCATACTTAGCCAATTTTATGGCTGCGGTTGTTGGGTTGGTGCTTTCGAACTCTGCTACTTCTTGTTCTGTGATATACATCTTGCACTCAAAACTTTTTTGATCTACAATTCCACCACAGACTCCTCGAACTCGCAAGCTTCACTCTACCATGGTTCACAAATGTTTCAAAGTATCTGTCGCTGCCTTCCATCCGCACTAACTTCATGTCCTACCTAATATACATTAGTTATGCTCTTACTAGTGACAACTGAACACACTGGTACAAAACAGTTGGCACCCGGCCCTCCGCGATATACAAATTGACTACCAGATTCCGACATCGTCCCCTCTTCCGTGTTAAAGATTATGCATTCAAATGTTCGGAGAGATGCAATTTGATCGTCGGGGCCTCACGTCTTCTGGGGAGACCTTGTCACCCTATTTTGGATCCTCCTGTTGATGGTTTCACGAAATCTCCAATTCTTTGCCAGCTTAAATTTCAATATATTAGCGAAAACAAGGTCGGGCCAACGTTTCCCTATTCCATACTTGAACACTTTTTCGATTGCGGGTTCCTAGATTGACGGCCTCAAAATTATGTTTGGAATATTCTGCAACTTGCAAACAGTGTCTGGAGTTCCGCTATATACAATTTGTCCGCTGGAATGCCCCATCACGAGCCCAGTCGTCCGTCGTTCCTTTCAATACTTAGCTCCAAGTTGGTTGTATTTCCATGACATTGTACATTTATTGTGTATCCATGTTTCATACTTAGACATTTTTTTGATTGTGAGTTCCCGGACTGGCGGGCTCAAGATTGTGTTTCCAATGTTCCATGACTAGTAAGCAGTACCCAGAGTTCCGCGATATACAGTTTGTCCACAGGAAATCATCATCATGCCTGAGAGATACAATTTGATCCTTGGGCCCTCACCTCTATTGGATGTATCTTGTAGCCTTGTTTCGAAGCGTCACCAAATGTTTTTGATAATTAGCCATTCCTTGCTTGTTGTTTCCTGTAGTGTCCCCAAGGCCGAGCCCCGTTGTAAACCATGTTTTGAAAGAAATTGTAATTATTTTTTATAGGCTGGTGAGCCAAGTTCTTATAAGCGGGAGACTTATGTGTTGTTAGGCCAGAGAGCCTAAGGGTTGAAGGTCAGGGGCTTGCCGTTGTATATGTAATCATGCAAAACAATTAATAAATATAAACACTGCCATGTGCAGACCGACCACGATGAATGAGTGAAGGGGGAATGAGCATCCACAGAGTGGGCAAGGAATTAGGGGCTGAAGGTGGGAAAAAGGGGGCTAAGTGTTGAGCCTAGGGGGCTTAAGCCTTGGGAATAATATTTTAATATTATTCCAAAAGAGAAGTGCATTATATGTTTTAACCTAAGTCCTTTTTTGGAAGGACATGTTATTTCCAATGGTGGGAGGCAAGCACGTTGCAGGAACGCATGCAGTCGTATGGGTGACAAGTGTCAACCTTGGCCATGCAATAAAAGGCCGAGATGAGCCGTGTTGGGGGTTCCTCCTCCATGGGACTCACAGACTTCTAGAAGGGAAGGGGTCTGACTCTTGCAGAAAAACCCTTGTACATCCTCTGAACCGTCCGAACCTGCGTTGACCCTTGCATGGATTGTCTGTCATGCATTCTCGACACCAGAGCATGAGTCTATCCTAGGTAGGGCGGAGGGGAAACAGCCATTCTGTCGGAGTGGAGAGATTCTGTGTAATTCCCTGCGGAAATTGCTTCTCAGGCAATTCCGAAAATCAACACCGTGAGACCTTGTCGCCATTGTTGAGCTTGTCTGAGAGGTCTGAGTCTGTATTCCCGGTTGACTGTGGTGGTCATGCAGAGATGGATTGTGCATGAATTGTTGTCTAGTGCAGGTGGTGATTGAGCCTGTGTGTGACCTCTCTCTAAGTGAGGGAGGTGGATGTTGTTGGAAGAGGTTTCTTCTAGAGAGTGTCCAACACCAGCTTCAGGCTCTGAGACTTCCTGATCCGGCATGTTGTCGAGAACCAGAGAGGGAGGTTAGCATCGATGGACTATGCTTGTGAAGGTGTATACTCCCGGGCGGAACAGGCATGTGGGGAATGAGAGTCTGGTAGTAGTGGGCGTAAGACAAAATCCTGGGATGAATCCTTCCAGATTCTAAGTGTTGTTTTCCCTATAACCTCAGCCTAGCTAGGATTCATTACCTTGGGGTGGAGCTTAGTCCCAGCTCGGGGGTGATCCACTGCTGAGCTGATGAGCAGTGTGGTATAAGGCTGGGTGGTTCGTGGAAGGCCTGCACTTGGTTGGTGGATCCCACCATTGTTACAAGATAAGTGTCTAACTATGTTTTATCACATTTTATCAATATGTTTTGTATCTCTGTGTATTAAAATGATCATGCATTCTGATGTGCATTTGGATTAATGTAATTGCCATGGATTATTTATGTTAAAATGATTCTTATGCTTACTCTGAGCTCAAATGTATTTCATTGCGTAAATGCACGCGATTAACTATGAATGAGAATGTGTTATTCCGCGTAGTAACACCTACACGGTAGCCAAGGTGCGTTATAGTTATTTTGGGTTATCTACCAAGTAGTCTTATAGTAACCCTGGGTAGTTGAGTGAAAGGGGTGTTACAAATTGGTATCAGAGCCAAGGTTTCGACACTGAGCCTAGATGGGCCAGTGGAGTGGTCTTTGGACCGAGAATGCAAGGGGAAATTGGGTCTGGAAGGCCAATCTCGTACCCTGGTTTGCTCCAAAATGTCAAGGAGTTACTTGACGAGTTTGAAAGCTAAGGAAGTACTGCGGCGAGTGAAACCGCATCTGGTGTGGTCTATGGCCACGGGGAGATAGGTCTCTACAGCAATGGTGTTATAACCTTAGTATCTGTTCGGGAGGGAAGGCGAGCCCTCGTGACCGTCGGATCTGGAAAAATGAGCGTAGGAATTAAAATTCCTTTTTGAAATACATAGGAATGTGGAAATCGCGATATGCAAAATTCTAAATTAATTAGGAACCGTCTGAGCCGTCAAATCTCGGCCGAAAAACCCGTCAGCCGTAGGATCTGTCGGGAGATGTCCGAAGGTTAAACCTCAGAGACTAGGGGCGAAAGTTTCGAAATAGATCCAGACCGTCCGAACGACTGAGGGCACGTGTCGCGTGGTCATCCAGATCCAGAATGTGGTCATCGAAGTTCTGGTAAGTGAAGGTTCATCATTTTGTAAAGTAGCGAAACTCGAGGGTTGACCTAAACCATCCATCATTTGGGACATGTGTCATAAATCCGAAGAGAGTCGAAAATCGGCGTATCGGAGATCCTGAGGACAGGATAATCTTGCAACTTGAAATCGCGAAACGTGATATCCCGACAGGACAAGGAAATAGCGTGGGGCCACGGCGGAGTCGGTGACGTGGATAAGTGGTAGCCATCGGAGTCATCGGGAAAAATCCCGACAAGGGAGTCGTCTATCGGTATTTGGGTCATCAGGATATCGGGGATCCTGGTGACAAGGTGTTTATGCACTTTGGATTCGCGAAGTCCGAAACCCCGACAGAGAGGAAGGTACCACCGTGCGGCCAACTGTCAGCACGCCAGAAAGGAGGGAAGCGCCATTGTCGGAGCCAGTTGTCCGTATAGCGGCGAGTCGGGATTCAGAGAATCGCGAATCCTGAGGACATGTGCATTTGGACATTGGGAAGTTTGAAACCCTGATAGGAGGTATGACTGTGGTCATATAAGGGGAGGTCGTGTGAACCACGAGTCTATCTCGGAGAGTTAAACGGGAGTTCTCCGGTACCGAGACTCTGAAACCCCGAACCTGAAGTCCCAAGGTACAAAAACCCGAAGTTCTGAAATCCCGAAGTGTCGAAAATGAAAGCTCCAAAAACACGAAAATTGCAGAGCCGAACGAGAAGCTCAGAAAACTCATTTGGAATCGAAATTTCTTTTGTTCTTGTTGGTATTAGTTATAAATGCTGAAGATTGTTCGTGAAGTTTTGATGGCCTGACAAACTTCGAATTTAATTGCACAGTGTGTGTGCAGAGTTCAACGGAGGTCAGTACTCCAATTAACCAACACCGAGTATGGAGTGGGGAAAGGTGCGGATTACCCTTGAAATAGAAGACGAACAGGAAGGAAAGGATGTTAACCTGGGAGTCGAAGGATCAAACTCCAATGGGCATGGAAAAGAGAAGGATAAGGAAGAACACATAATGAAAATCCTTGAAGGATTGCAAAGAGAGGCCAAGGCTCGCCGAGATGATAGCCGAAAGCTCATGAAAGTCAAGGATCGGCAGGGTGCATTAAACTTAAAATTTTTGAAGAGTCTGGAAAGAATAGAGAAGAAACTCGAGAAAGGAAGAGACTCCAGTACGACGGAGAGTCGCAAAACCCATGGGAGAAGAAGTAGGTCAAGGAGTGGTAGCCAACATCTTAGTCGCTCCCAAAGACATTATGACAGTAAGACACACAGTAGTTCAAGCCCATCCCCTACCAGGAAACATCAGAAATATGGAAGGGAGGAATTGAAAAGAGAGATGAACAAGATTAAGCCTCCAACATTCGATGGAGAACATAAGAAGGAGGAAGATGTCGATACATGGTTGCTTGGCATGAAGAAATACTTCCAATTGCAGAATTATTTCGCGCATGCAGAAGGAAGAATTGCAATGTACCAACTGAAAGGAAAAGAATCCATGTGGTGGGATCAGTTTATGCAGGTGCAGCACATCAGAGAGAAAGAGGTCACTTGGAAGGAATTTAAGAGGTATTTCGAGAAGAAATACCTGACTAAAAGATACTATGACAGAAAGATGAAGGAGTTCTTCGAACTCAAGTTGGGCAGTATGACCATTGAT
>ML780453.1:15218-42486 GCA_009831015.1 Picea engelmannii | reverse complement strand
CTGAAGTATGTTCCATTCATCAAAGACGAGGCTGTCAAGATTCAGAGGTATCTGAGTGGACTACCACCTTCCATTGGTGACAAGATTCAATATGATGATCCTAAGACTATGGAAGAAACAATAAGAAGGGAGAAATGCTTATATGAACAGCAAAGAGAAAAGCCTACCTTTCGGAAGACTTGGGAGGACCAGAAGAGGTTTAAGAAAGAACAGAGGCAGAAGGGAGACAAGCCTTCCTTTTTCAGAAATAGTCGTCAGGGACAGCCATCGTTTAGAGAGTCGAGAATGACTGAAGAGAGACCACCAAGACAAAGACAGGCGCCCATTCAGTGTTGGGGTTGTCAAGGAAACCATAAGTACAGAGATTGTCCCCATAAAATGGGTAAGGCGAGAACTGTACATACTGTTCAGCAAGCTAAAACAGTGGAGGATATGGGCAGCAAAATGTCGAGGATCTACGCAGCCCTGGACAACAAGCAAGAAGAATTTCAATCGCACATGATTGAAGTGGAAGGTACGATCAACAACCGACCACTTGTTATTTTAATTGATTCAGGGGCTAGCCATAGTTATATAGATCCTAGAGTGGTGGAAAGTTTGCATCTAACGAGGAGCAAACATGAGAAGTCTTGGTTAGTGCAGTTGGCCACAGGGACCAAGAGGAAGGTCATTGAATTGGTTAGGTCATGTTCAGTGGACATGAAAGGAATGAGCACTAAGGCTGAATTGAATATTCTGCCTTTAGGCTCATATGATTGCTTAATTGGGATGGATTGGTTGGACCAGCACCATGCCCTTCTGGATTGTCGTAACAAGAGGTTCACATGCCTAAACAAAGAGGGAAATCAGGTAACAGTCCAAGGAATTCCCAGAGACGTTGCTGTGAGGGAAATCTCAGCCATGCAGCTGAAGAAATGTTACCGGAAAGGTTGTCAATTATTTGCAGCTCAGATGGAAGAAGCATCCCAAGATGTAGTATCGAATTTGGAAGACCATGAAGTACTGAAGGAGTTCGAGGATGTATTTCAGGAGGTACCTGGACTACCTCCGAGGAGGGACATCGATTTTTCTATAAATTTGATGCCTGGAACAGCTCCAGTTTCGAAGGCTCCTTATAGAATGAGTATGCCAGAGCTGAAAGAGTTGCAATTGCAACTCAAAGAGCTACTAAAGAAAGGTTACATTCACCCCAGTGTGTCACCGTGGGGAGCCCCGGTCCTATTCGTGAAGAAGAAAGATGGGACGTTGAGGCTGTGCATTGACTTTCGGCAGTTGAATAAGGTCACTGTCAAGAACAAGTATCCTCTGCCAAGGATTGATGATCTTTTCGATCAGTTGAAGGATGCAAAAATATTTTCAAAAATAGATCTCCGATCTGGATATCACCAAGTGAGAATAAAGGATGAGGACATTGGCAAGACCGCCTTTAGAACAAGGTACGGTCATTATGAATTCACAGTGGTGTTGTTTGGACTGACAAATGCACCTGTTGTTTTCATGTGCTTAATGAATGGAGTGTTCAGAAATTATTTGGACAAATTTGTTATAGTCTTCCTGGACGATATCTTGGTGTATTCCAAGATAGAGGAAGAACATGAGCAACACCTGAGAATGGTGCGGCAGGTGTTGAGAGAACACCAATTGTACGCAAAACTGAGCAAGTGCTCATTTTACCAAAGGAAAATCCATTACTTGGGACATATAATGTCTGAAGAAGGGATCGATGTGGATCCTGAGAAGGTACAAGCCATTCGAGAATGGCCAGCGCCAAGGAATGTGGCAGAAGTTAGATCTTTTATGGGTCTGGTAGGCTACTATAGGAGGTTTATAGCCGGATTCTAAAAAATAGCTCATTCTATCACTTCCTTGCAAAGGAAGGGGAAGAAGTTCCAGTGGACTGAAGAATGTGAGAGCAACTTCCAGCGATTGAAGCAGCTGCGAACCAGTGCTCCAATCCTGAAGATTGCAGATCCAGATAAGGATTATGTAGTGTGCACAGATGCGTGTAAGAAGGGGCTGGGAGGAGTTCTCAGCCAAGAGGGATTTGTAATTTGTTATGAGTCCCGAAAGTTGAAGGAACATGAGAAGAATTATGCCACTCATGATTTAGAGCTGGCAGCAATCGTCCACGTCTTGAGGACATGGAGACATTACCTCATGGGCAAGAGATTTGAGTTGAGAACAGACCATAACGATCTGAAGTATTTATTTGATCAGCCGACCTTAAACGCCAGGCAAATCAAATGGCTGGAGTTTCTGTGCGAATATGACTTTGATATCAAGCATATCAAAGGGAAAGAAAATAAGGTGGTTGATGCACTTAGCAGAAAAGTGCATGAATTACATGCTACAACCATTAGCATGTACCAAACTGAGATGAAAGACAGAATTTAAGAAGCTGCCAATGATGATTTGCAGTACAAAAATCTTGTAGAAAAGCTACAACAACGTGAGAGACCATAGACCCAGGAAAGTTACACCTTGGGAACTAGTGGTTTACTTCTGTATAAAAACAGAGTGTATGTACCTAATAACCGAGAGTTGAAGTTGGCAATTCTAAAGGAGGTGCATAACGTGGCTTATGTTGGACATTCTGGATATCATAAGAATGTGGCAGCAGTCAAAAGACATTATTTTTGGTCGGGTTTGAAGAAAGAAATCGTTGAATACATCGCCAGATGTATGGAGTGCCAGAAGGTTAAGTCGGAGCATAGGCACCCAGCAGGGTTGTTGCAGCCTTTACCTATTCCTGAATGGAAATGGGACGTGGTAACAATGGATTTTATCACAGGATTGCCCAGAACAAGCAAGCAACATGATTCAATCATGGTGGTGGTGGACAAGCTTACTAAAGCTGCCCATTTTATTCCACTGAAAACCACCCACAGAGCAGCAGATGTTGCTGATATTTTCCTAAAAGAAGTTGCACGCTTGCATGGAATTCCTAAGACAATCGTGTCTGATAGAGACCCGAAATTCACTTCGAATTTCTGGAAAGGATTGTTCAAAGGATTCAGAACGAATCTAAACTTTAGCACAGCATATCATCCCGAGTCTGATAGACAGACAGAGAGAGTAAACAGAGTAATAGAAGACATGTTGAGAATGTATGTGATGGATAAACCATCAAGGTGGGAAGACTACCTGCATTTGGTAGAATTCGCCTACAATAATGGGTATCATGCGTCATTAAAGATGAGCCCATTCGAAGTGCTTTATGGAAGAAAGTGCAACACTCCAGTGAGCTGGAATAATCCAGCTGACAGAGTAGTAGTTGGGCCTGAATTGCTCAAAGAGATGGAAGATCAAATGATTAAAATTAAACATAATCTAAAAGCTGCCCAGGACAGGCAGAAAAGTTACGCTGATAGTAACAGAACCCATAGAGAATTTAAAGTGGGTGACCATGTTTTCCTGAAAGTAAAAACTAACAGGAGTTCCCTGAGACTGGGAAGTTGCGCCAAGTTGGCAGCAAGATTTTGTGGACCATTTGAGATCCTGGAAAGGATTGGGTCGGTTGCATACATGCTTGCATTACCTGCATCTATGATTGTACATAATGTATTTCATGTTTCACTGCTTAAGAAATATGTACCTGATGCCAATCATATTATCGATTGGAATGTGATTCAGGTGGAACTAGAAGGTGTCCTACAGGTGCATCCTGTGCGCATATTGGACAAGAAAAGCAAACAGCTCCGGAATCAAGCTATAGAACTTGTAAAGGTCCAGGGGACCTGGTACAGTCCTGAGGACGCGACATGGGAGCATGAAGAGGTTATGCAGGCAGAGTACCCGCATCTTTTTTAAAATTTTGAAAGGCTTGCA
Organism: Picea engelmannii; assembly: GCA_009831015.1. Lineage (NCBI taxonomy): Eukaryota > Viridiplantae > Streptophyta > Pinopsida > Pinales > Pinaceae > Picea > Picea engelmannii. The sequence continues at coordinate 38,658 of ML780453.1, read as the reverse complement.
GATGCTGTGTAAAGTTGCAATGAGGACAGTGCAAAAATAAGGGGAGGGGGATTGTAGTGTCCCCAAGGCTGAGCCCCATTGTAAACCATGTTTTGAAAGAAATTGTAATTATGTTTTATAGGCTGGTGAGCCAAGTTCTTATAAGCGGGAGACTTATGTGTTGTTAGGCCAGAGAGCCTAAGGGTTGAAGGTCAGGGGCCTGCTGTTGTATATGTAATCATGCAAAACAATTAATAAATATAAACATCGCCATGTGCATACCGACCACGATGAATGAGTGAAGGGGGACTGAGCATCCACAGAGTGGGCAAGGAATTAGGGGCTGAAGGTGGGAAAAAGGGGGCTAAGTGTTGAGCCCAGGGGGCTTAAGCCTTGGGAATAATATTTTAATATTATTCCAAAAGAGAAGTGCATTATATGTTTTAACCTAAGTCCTTTTTTGGAAGGACATGTGATTTCCAATGGTGGGAGGCACGAACATTGCAGGAACGCATGCAGTCGCATCGGTGACAAGTGTCAACCCTGGCCATGCAATAAAAGGCCGAGATGAGCCATGTTGGGGGTTCCTCCTCCATGGGACTCACGGACTGCCAAAAGGGAAGGGGTCTGACTCTTGCAGAAAAACCCTCGTACATCCTCTGAACCGTCCGAACCTGCGTTGACCCTTGCGTGGATTGTCTGTCATGCATTCCCGACACCAGAGCGTGAGTCTATCCTAGGTAGGGCGGAGGGGAAACAACCATTATGTCGGAATTCCCTGCGGAAATTGCTTCTCAGGCAATTCCGAAAATCAACGCCGTGAGACCTTGCCACCATTGCTGAGCTTGTCTGAGAGGTTTGAGTCTGTATTCCCGGTTAACTGTGGTGGTCATGCAGAGATGGATTGCGCGTGAATTGTTGTCCAGTGCAGGTGGTGATTGAGCATGTGTGTGACCTCTCTCTAAGTGAGGGAGGTGGATGTTGTTGGAAGAGGTTTCTTCTAGAGAGTGTCCAGCACCAACTTCAGGCTCTAAGACTTCCTGATCCGGCATGTTGCCGAGACCCGAAGAGGGAGGTTAGCACCGATGGACTGTGCTTGTGAAGGTGTAAACTCCCAGGCGGAACAAGCATGTGGGGAATGAGAGTCTGGTAGTAGTGGGCGTAAGACGGCATCCTGGGATGAATCCTTCCAGATTCTAAGTGTTGTTTTCCCTGTAACCTCAGCCTAGCTAGGATTCCATGCCTTGGGGTGGAGCTTAGTCCCAGCTCGGGGGTGATCCACTGCTGAGCTGATGAGCAGTGTGGTCTAAGGTTGGGTGGTTCGTGGAAGGCCTGCACTTGGTTGGTGGATCCCACCATTGTTACAAGATAAGTGTCTAACTATGTTTTATCACATTTTATCAATATGTTTTGTATCTCTGTGTATTAAAATGATCATGCATTCTGTTGTGCATTTGGATTAATGTAATTGCCATGGATTATTTATGTTAAAATGATTATTATGCTTACTCTAAGATCAAATGTATTTCATTGCGTAAATGCACGCGATTAACTATGAATGAGAATGTGTTATTCCGCGTAGTAACACCTACACGGTAGCCAAGGTGCGCTACAATTATTCTGGGTTATCTACCACGTAGTCTTATAGTAACCCTGGGTAGTTGAGTGAAAGGGGTGTTACATTTCCTGTCCCCGCCACCTTCCTACTTCTCTTTGAAATCCAATTGGTAAGCTTTAATGTTAGAACTTCGTTGTGCATGAACTTTAAACATGTCATTAATGACCATCCTCTCTTCTGTGGTACACATTTTGCATTCAAGTCCCAAAACATACAATTTGACCTTCGGGAAGTCACGTTTCCTAGGGAACCATTGTCGCCATGATTCTAAGGCCCATCCTATGGCTTTCCATACTTGCCCATTTCATGGAGTCTCTATCATGGTTCCTCGGGTTGGTGGGTTCACGAAATCTCCAATCCAGGCACTGTTTACTGTGCCCGACCAAGGTTTGCTGCCAATAGTTCATCATGCAACATCTGTACTCACCGCCATTAAAAATCAAAAGCATCGACGAGATAGTGAAATTTAATTAAAGCTCGACTCATCGAATTTAAATTAATTTATCTTCTCTTATTTTCTCTTTATGGGATATATATTACAAGTTTCAATATATTAGCGAAAACGAATCCGCCCAGTCGTTTCTCTATTCCATACTTAAGCCACTTTTTTCAATTGTGGGTTCCCGGATAGGCGGGCTCATGTTTGCACCTCCATTGTTATGTGTCCTGCAAACATTACCCAGACTTTCACGATATACAAATTTCCCTCTGGACTGTCCTATCATACCATCTTCGGTGTTACGCGTATTGCACTCAAAAAGTTATGAGACATACAATTTGACCCTCGCACCCTCACCTCGAACAGTTGTACCTTGTAACCCTATTTTGAAGCCCAACTGACCGCTTTCCATAATTAGACACTCCTTAACTGCTCTTTCACGTCCCCACGACCTCCGTACTTCTTTCTTAATATGCAATTAGAAACCTTTCATGCTAACAACTCACCATGCAGGAACCATCAACATTGTCATTAATGAGCAAAACGCTCGAGGAGATCTCCCATTAAATCACATTAAACCAAGATCTACGGAGAGTTATATTGTCCCTTCCAATTGTTCATCTCAAACACGGGTCGTCGCTTTGGCCCATTCAAGAAATCTACAATGCTTAATCGGTCATTGTTGTATCCGCCATGTTCGCACTTCTATGTGTGCAATTACTAGTCTTTAATGTTAACAACGCATCATGCAATAGTCGTCGAAATTGTCATTTATGAGCGAAAGTCTCGAGGAGATCTCCCATTCACACGCATTTGGACCAAGATTTGCGCAACGTTATATTATCCCTTCCAACTTTTCATTTCATTCATCGTCTGGAGCAAACAAACGTTCTTGTAAACTTATGGTAGCAGGTCGACAACAATTTTGTGGAGATACAGTAAATATCTTCGGACATCAGGACCAGAACTTCCAGAGGTCCAGGGCATACTTTTACTATTCATCTCGTTTCACCCAAAACGAAGTGATTTGGACCTCTGGAATCGCTCGTGCAGGGTGCGTCCCTGAGGTTTTTTACTGTAAGGAGGTGGTCTCTTGGTGTGCCGAAAAATATATTCCAAGACAAATAATTATTCCACTGCATGACCATTCTCATGTTTCTTTGTCACCTCAGGTCTTCCACAAGATGTTAAAATTGTTGGAGCTAACATTGACCTTCAGAGGACAAGACTGCAAGAAGTTCCTCGAAAAACATGATAATGGGTTGGACATCTTAGCCGAGTTCCTCAAAGACCTGACAACAGTTCCCTAAGATATCACAAAGTTGAAGGTAAGTTCCTTTAGAAATCCATTCCAGGAAATTGCTTGGTTGTTTACAAGAATAACGGGACAGGCATCCACAGCAAGCGTTTCCCGTATAATTATTTATATTTTGTACTTCATAGTCAAGGAACAATTCATTTTCGATTGGGGGAAGCTACTTTCCATTGAAATCTGTTCCCAGTTGTCACGATTCAAAGAATTGAATAAATTTTATATGTCCTCCTACTTGATTTTCGCAATAGTTCATTGTTGTCTGTTTCCAAAACTGCCTCTTTCCAAGAAAATAAATTGTGGATTCGACCCAATAACATTATGGTACCAAGCCCTATGGAGGCACAAGGCCTCCCATTGTTTTTATGAAGTTTTTAACGACTTTGTCTCAATTTTCAAAGATTTATTGTTAGGGAAGGATGCTCTGCGGATGTCTGGCCAAGCAACCAATTTTTTGAACAGGAAGAGCACACTTGAACAAAAGGAAAATCACAGTGTACTAATGGTCTTTGGCTCCAAGGAAAATCCTTCTTTCCTTTCATGCCACATCACAGACAAGATGTTTGTTGCATAAACAGCAAGAGAATACAACCACTGGTTGCATTTTTTCCACGATAAGAAAAAAAAAAACAATTCATTCCTCTACCATGGAAAGTCTAGGACTTCGTGTGCAGAAACGTCAACAAGATTGACGAATTCGCGTGCCATTTCAAGAAATTGAACCTAACATATGTTGAAAGGATAAAAGGGTTCTACCCTAATGGGATTTTTCGAGAACATTTACTAGCAGTTGGCTTTAGCAGTTCTTTTATCCATAAACGCCTGACCGAAGACAGGGACAGTGACGATAACAATCCTGCTTCTGGCGATTGCAACGTAGAGACATTGCAAAGAACGACTGAATTGTACAGACAACAGGGAAAAGTATCTGGTGAGAAGAGTGCCCAGTCCCCCGCCAGCACTCCCAAGAGTATGACATCACGGAGCATCGCTTCAACAGCCCACCCCAGTAAGAAAGCAACCTATAAATCTTCAAACAGAGGAGGAGATAAGAACCCTCCTCGATTAAAATTTGATAGTTCTCACAAAGTTCCACTAACGAAGAAGAGAAAAAACATTGTAGGGCAAGCGGACGAACCCGAAATTTAAAGTGAACAGATGCAACTTCAAAGTGGAACTGAGCACATGCACAAAGTTGGTCTGTCTGCAATGGAAATAGCTGAGACCGATATATTTTATGAAGATGAATCCTTTGTATTCCAGAGCGTTGTTTTTTACAGCCAATCTAAAAATATGATCATTGAAAAGAGAGATGTAACAAATAGGAAAGGCAAATCTCACACAGATATTAACTTTAGGAAAATGCGGCTGTCCCAAATCTCCCTATTTCACTGCGTAACCGATGATGCTCTTGATGATTCCATTGGAGGAATTGAAGCGGAGAATGCCAGACTGAAAGACCGCGTCAAGGAATTTGAGGAGGCTTTCATTGCTACCCCAGAGTTTGCTAGTCCTTTAGAAAAAAAAGTGCCTGCTACCACTGCAGCCAAGATAAAAGTATCCTCCACCCTCCTTGCATCATCTAGAGCCCTTTTAGAGAATAACATCAAGAAAAGAATGTAGCTAGTTACTTATGCGTGGGAAACATCACAAGATATAACTTCCTTCCGAAAGAGGGGAAATTATTTGCACGAACATTTGCAGGTGAATTTAAAAAATGATCAACGTTTTTGTGAACTGGTGCCGACCCCTTTTGCCAACCATGCCATCAACACCTCGTATCTGAAAAGAAGAGAAGAGAATCTCCCCTCCCAAAAGTGGACCAAAAAATTAAAAGCATGTTGGCTAAAGAAAGTTAAGAACCCGGAGCTCATTGTCGAATAATGTAAACAAGCCATATTAGAAAAGGAAGAATTATTCACAAACCTGATCCAAATAGACTTAGCCATAAGTACCAACGAGGTTCAAGACTGAAACTTAATTCTCAAATCCTTGTCAATGACCAAAGAATCCTTTGATGAACAACTTGATATTTTAAAGGGGTTGTCTTTCGAAAAGTTTTACGGCATCCTTGAATATCGTGTAGATGAGCTCGAGATCTGGGTACTGGACTATTCGACACACATTGAAGAAATTGAACAGAGTCTGCATAGTATTTCAATGGATCTAAGGAAATTAGAAAACAACCTTTTCGACATAGAAATCCAGGATGAAATCAATGTGGTCCCCATGAGAAGCTACATTGAAGAATGGTTCCAACAGAGAATGGACAACCTCATCGAGGAAGGGCAACAACCGGTTGACACGATTCCAGTGACCGTTGATGACAGCAACAAAAACGCATCGGCATCATAGTAAGTTTATACTGATGTCATCTTGTTTTCTTTATCAATCCAGTTATTATACCTCTTTAAATAGAAAACTCTAACCAAACACTCATAACTTCCAATTTCTTCTTTTCAGGTCTTCCTCTCTACCGTTGCGCACTTCTTCTTTCTACATTCCTAATTCTTGTACTTATTTCTTTTTATGGTCCGCGGGAGCCCCAATCCCAGTCTATATGAAAAATGCATTTAAATTTCCAGAAATATGGAATAGATTCCATAAATATGTAAGAAACATTATTAATTTTTGATAAATTTCAAAGAAAACTAATTCGGGAATGCTAATTTTTTTGTGTCCACGAACCTTTGTTGCAAGACATTATTAGTATTCTATTGTTTTTGAATGTTTAATGTGTATGCTTCAGAAATATGGAACTTTGATAAATTTCAAAGAAAATGGAACCTTTGTTCAAAACATTATTAGTATTCTATTGTGTTTGAATGTTTGGAACATAAACAGAAATATGGAACAGATTCCAAGAATATTTTTTTGATAAATTTCAAAGAAAACTAGTTCGGGAATACTAAATTTTTTGCCAACATCATAGCACTTTTTTAAATCTTAAATATTTCTTGTACTATCAAATAAATAAATATGGAACAAATCCAACCTTTGTTTAATATCCTATTGTATTTGAATATAATATCTTATTGTATGGATACCAAGTCATCCTCCGCATGGATACCACATATACTTCAACTTTCTTCCCACGTGTATGTACTTAGTCCCGCTGTAGCAGTGCATTTATTCCCATTCCAACCTGGAAGGGACTACGCTGCCATGCATCACTTGTTTAGATTTAGTTTGATGAATTTTTATTTCAGTTTTATTTTTACATATGTTTTGTTTTAGTTTTATCATAATTGGATTTTAGCAAGATTTAATTTTATTTTCATTTAATATAATTGATTTGTTTTGGATTGTAGGTCATGATGGAGAATTTGGAGCCTAATCTTAAGGAGAAACAAAATAAACTTGAATGGTTATATAAGGAACATGAATACACACTTGAAGGGGGGGTGGACCTGGAGAAGAAGACAACACGCTATCGTGCTACTATAGATACTAGGATTGGACCAGGGGTTGGAAAATCTTGAAGGCATGCCATGTGCATTGTTGTAAAAGCCCTGACTTGAGAGTAGCCGTGTTATATGGTGTTTTGTATGCTCTAGTACTACTATTCAAAGCTTATGGAATACTACTTTTGCAAGCCATATTATTTTTTGTCCAATATGTTTATGAATGAAAGCTTATTTTCTCAAATTTATGCATTGTTGTTAGAACATGTGAAAAACCTTTTTTTTTACTACATTATGAACTGATTTTGATAAGAATGAACATAATTGAACATGAATATGCACATTGATGAACGTTGGTAACTATTTACTAATTTTGTTATTGATATGCATGAGTCTTAAATATGGTTTGAACTTTAAGAACTGTTTTTGAAGTCCAACGATTCATTTTATTTCATGTTTAATTCATGTGACTGGAAGTGGGAATACATGTTGGTGTTTTCTTAGTAACTATTTACTAAGTTAAGATTAGGATGTATTTACATTAATTGTTATCAAGTTGTCTAAATTGTTTCAGTGTCTTGGTAGCTAATCTTTTATCTCATTTTCATTATACCTTTTCATCTTGCTCTTGATTGAGGGAGGAACTATCCTCTTTCTCAATCATGATAGGTTACTTTCCCTTTTGTTGTGCATTCTAGTTTAATTTCATTTATTTCACATTTAGAAGGGCTACAAGGAAAGTCTCCTTTCGAGGAGCAATTTATAAGAGGTTATCGAACCCTTGTATCGGTCGAGATCACCACACCAAATGGATAAGGGACTAATTGGGGCCCTGACTAGGTGATCTCCTTATGATGTTGATCATGGTTAGTTTTGGCCATCAACATTTTTTGCGCTAGAAGGAGAGCCAGATTGCCAAGCTGGTCCATGGAGTCATTTGTTTTTAATTCTTTTTATTTTCAATGGCTCCTTTCCAAACTCCTATTTGGAGATGTATTTGAGGACGAGTTGATCCAGATGCATATTGATGGCCACCCACCTATTCCAACTGGCTCACATGCAGTTTTCATCATTGGCAGTTATTTCCTAGATTTTTTAGTCCTAAACTTTCGAGGTCGTTTTGAGGCCCTAAACAACATTTTTGGATCTCGCCACAATTAAATTGTAGACTAAGTCAAAGTTTTATGGCATAATCTGTAGTCCTCGGATAGACCTTTACAACGGGCTATCGTGCCCCTAAAACAGAGATCGTATGTAAAAGTTACAACCCCGGGAAGTTGTTGTACCAAGCTGCCCCATCGGGGCCCACATGACTTTTGGCGCTTCATCTCCATATTGGGGCCACAAAAATTTTGGCTTTTCATCTTCCGGGGCTATGTTTTTGGATGCTTAGGGTTTTTCCATTTATGTTGAAAAGGCCTTTCGAGCCAGATTGTACTCGTCTTCTGGAAAATGAGCGTAGCCGTCACATCTCTCCTCAGAGATAAGCTACCACCATTCTAGCAAGTCTTTCACTCTGCAATTTTATCATTCTGTACATTTCACTCATTAATAGAAATTGTGTATTATTCTATATTTGTGCCCCTTGTTATATATATTTGATATATTTTTGTTACATTACTGGATCTCTTGCAATATCTCGATATATTTCTTTATTATATCTCCGCTCTCATTTCATGCTCAAAATAATCTGGATTAGTGGTATCAGAGTAGGTTGCTCTTGGACGTTTTTTAGTGCATCTCCCCGACAAGATCCAAGTATAGAAATTTGGGTCTCGATCTTGTCTCTCTTGAGGACAATCGTTCTCACATGACCAAGAAACCCTCCATGGCGGAAGAAAATAAAAACGATGGAGTAAGAGATTATATTAATCTGTTGTTGGAGCAAGCTCTCATGCGACAGAGGGACGAAATGATGAAGAATTTTTTCCAAATCCTTCCATGCATGCCGATAACAAAAAATGTGTCTTCGTCAAGCAGCCACTTTGGAAGCAACGCTCCTTTCAAGGTACAAGTTAATTTTGATATTCCCGTATTTGAAGGTAAGATAGATGCGGATGCTTTGGAAAAATGGTTAAATCTGCTAGAAGGTTATTTCTATGTGCACAATTTTTTCGACACGGAAAATATCACCTTTGCGCTCCTTAAGGCTCTCCCCCATGTCAAACATTGGTGGGAAACTTACTGTGAGCAAATTTCCACAGAGGAGTTTGGAATGTTCAAGGTCGAACCCACTTGGGAAGCTATTGTTGTTGTCGTCAAGGAACAATATTACCCTGTTGGCAACTATGAAGACCAATACATGAGATGGACCATGCTGCATCAAGAGAGGGGCCAAGCAATGCCATATTTCACCCATACCTTGCACACCAAGCTGGGTATCAAATATTCTAAGCGACATTTGGTTCTGAAATACCATGGGGCTCTACACAGGTACATCCAAACTGAAATGGAGTTTCTGGACATCTCATCATTGGTTGTTGCTTATAGATATGTTTTCGAAATCGTGTAGAAATTTAAGCACCATAACAAATGAGAGTTCGGGTCTGAAAATCCGCAACAACCAAAGTATGATAAAGAACGACCCTAACAAACAGCCTCCCAAAAACCATTCCAAGGCACAGGAAAAGAAGGGTAAGGGAAAGACAAAGAATGACACTGGAAAGTGATGCGATTTCCACAAAATCCCCTGGCACAACACCGATGAATGTGACTCAAAACAATCATTGGTGGTTGAGATCAAAGAAAAAATTTGAACCTGGATACAAAATCTGATTCATAAATTAATGGAAGTGACAGATCATTGATGCAAACTCCACTGCCAATGTCGCAACCACAACAATCCAACAAGAAGCACCAACAGATCCTGAAGAGGGGGAGCACCTATTCCATTCACAGAAGTGGGTGAAGGGCATCCCGTTGCATTTCATTGTTAATAGAGGAAGCCAAAAGAACCTCATCTTAGTAGAGGTCGTCAAACAGTTGGAGTTGCCAACAACACCACACCTGTAACCATACAACATCAGGTAGCTTCACCATGGACGAGATCTTTGTGTTAGTCAATAATGTCATTTGTCCTACGACATCAAGCCATTCAAAGATGAAATATTGTGTGATGCTTCCCTGTCGGATGTCTGTGATGTTCTTTTGGGGCATCCATATATGTGGAAGCACCATGATGTTTATGAGTCTTGACCTCACAGTGTCATTGTTACTATGGGGGATCATCTCTATAGGATACCAGACGTAGTTCCAACTATTGTTTTCGACACAACAGTGCAACAAATTTGTCTCTCATACGACAAAGTTTAGCTTCTTCACGATTCAGGCAGGAAGTGAACAGAAGGACACTATGACCACTATGACTTTGGTTCAAGCCCCCTCTATATAGCAAAAGCAGGTTGACAAATTGAAGCAAAGCACAAAGTTTCCTTCTACACACATTCATCTCATGCAGTTAGAGTGGTTAAAAGGGTCCAACCCCTCCAACATCGGGTTCGCAATAGCCTTCCACAAGCCAAGCAACACAACATCTCCATAAAGGCAAGCAACTCACCCAGGTTTAGATTCAACAAACGCTTTCCCGTCTCCCACAAGAACTCAACGCAATGGAGACCATTGCTTCCTAAAGGGGGAGGATTTATCCAAATGGATATCGGTGGACACCCACCTATTCTAACTTGCAATATTCCTAATACAATATATTTGTAGAACATAAAATATCTAGCAATCAATGACAGAATAATAATGATATATCCAGAAAAATACCAGAAGAACACCAGAATAATCACCATGATGAACAACTTTATTATGATAGCAATGTTCACTTGTCTATTCGAGGGGGAAACCTCCAGCAGAGTAGAGCTCTATTACAATAATATCCAAGACAAAATATACAATGCCTCCTACTCTTATTTATACTAATTCTTCATTCTAAGGAAACTTCTAGAGGAAGATCTTTCTAGAAGCAGAAGCTTCTATTAGGTCTTCTTACATTGACTTATTCTTCTTTATTTATTAGGCCTTATTAACTAATGTCGGCCTTTATTAAATAGAAAACATATCCTACTAACTAATGACCCATGGAGAGGGGTTAGGATCTGATCCTAACATGCCCTCCCCCTTCAAAAGAAACCTTGTCCTCCAGGCTGCAGGTGTGGAAATTGTTGAAGTATGGTCGCGAGTTCCCAGATCGCTTCCTCTGATGTTGTGTCCTTCCACTTGATCAACACTTCCTTGATAGTGTGTCCACGCAACTAACGTTCATGGCTATTGAGGATTGCTTTTGGTTGGAGCCACATGGAACCTTCTTCATCTAATTCTGGCAGGATGGTTTGGACTTTGCAATTCTGTCCCACCACTTTCTTCAGACAGGAAACATGGAACATTGGATAGATTTTGGAAGTAGCAGGAAGGGCCAATTTGTAAGCCACATAACCAATACGCTTGATGATCTGGTAGGGTCCATAAAACTTAGGTGCCAATTTGTGATGTCCCTAAGATTTGAGAGATGCTTGCTTGTAATGTTGGAGTTGGAGAAACACATGATCACCTTCCTGAAAACCCTTTCTGAACGATGATGGTCTGCCTGTTGCTTCATGTGATTTTGGGCCATATGGAGGTTATCCTTCATTATCGCTAGAGTGGTTGTACGAACTTGCATCATTGTATCAATAGATTGGACCTTGGATGTGCCAGGAAGATAGGTAATGATTGTCGGTGGCCTTTGGCCATACACCACTTCATATGGGGTCATTTTAGTGGTTGTATGATACAAAGTATTGTACCACCATTCTGCCAAGGGAAGCCACTGCACCCACTGGTGTTGTTTGTCTAAAGCAAAACAACGCAAGTAGGTTTCAAAACATTTGTTGACTACTTCCATTTCGTCGTCAGACTGGGGGTGATAAGTTGTGCTCGTGTTCAGTTGGGTGCCCTGCAATTGAAAAAAATCTTGCCAAAATGTGTTGGTGAAAGATGGGTCATGATCAGAGACAATAGAGGTGGGCATGCCATGTAGATTGAAAATATGATCAAGGAAGACTTGTGATATGAGTTCTGATGTGAAAGGGTGAGGTAAGGGACAAAAATGAGCATACTTGGAGAGGCGATCAACCACCACCATGATCACAGACTTGTTCCCGACTTTAGGAAGGCCCACTATAAAATCCATGGAGATTTATGTCCAATGAGAAGATGGAATGGGTAAGGGTTGTAGGACGCTTGGAGACTTGATCATTTCACATTTATTAGATTGGCACACCTCACATTTTGTGACAAATTGAAGTATATCCTTCTTCATGCATGCCCAAAAAAAAGAACGATGAGCACGAGCATATGTCTTTCGGAAGCCTAAATGACCCGCTATAGCTGACGAGTGTAACTCATTTAAGAGCCTGGGATTGAGTGTTGAGGAGGGTGAGAGAACCAGGTGATCCTTATATCAAAGAATATTATCCTACCAAGTGTATCCAATGGGAGGATTATGGTCCTCCTGGAGATGTTGAATTAATTTGGAGGTAGTCTGGTGCGTTAGCCACTCTTGGCGCACTTCTTTAATCCAAGCAGGGACCGGTAAGGATAGAGCAAAGAGGGATCCATCCTCCTCTTATTTTCTTGACAATGCATCTCCTACTATGTTATATTTGCCCTTATGTATATGATTTCATAATGATAACCCAACATTTTTTTCAACCACTTATTTTGTTCTAGGGATGATAGTTGTTGCTCCAAAAAATATTTCAACCTATGGTGATCTATTTTATTTTGAAAATGGTGTCCCAAGAGATATGGTCGCCAGGTGTGCATCGCATGGAGAATGTCCATCATTTCTTTTTCATACGTAGATCGACCCAAATTGTGACCAATCAACCCTTGGCTAGTAAATGCCAAGGGTCTACCATCTTGGGTGAGCACTGCACTTATATCTATGCCGGAAGCATCTGATTCCACCACAAAGGTTTTTTTGAAGTCACGAGCTGCTAGGATAGGGGTAGTACACATGGACCTCTTTACCTCTGTGAAGGCTTGCTCAACATCAAGTGTTCAATGAAATTCATTCTTCTTAAGGAGCTCATTCAAGGGCTTAGCAATTTTTCCATAATGGTTGACAAATTTCCTATAATAGGCAGTGAGACCAAGAAAACCCCTTAGGCAATTTAAGGTTATTGGGCATGGCCATTCTTGCATAGATTGTATCTTTTGGGGGTCCACTTTTACCCCATCTTTGCTAACAATGTGCCCCAAGTATTCCACTTCGTTGGCGCCAAATGAACATTTGGTCTTTTTTACTTTCCTGCTACAAGTGAAGGACTTTGTCCACATGAAGAAGATGGTTATCCCGGGTGCAGCTATAAATGAGGATTTTGTCAAAGAAAACCAAGACAAACTTCGGAAGGTAAGGTTTCAATAGATTATTAATGAGACTTTGGAAGGAGGATGGAGCCTTGCAAAGGCCAAAAGGCATGACCAAGAATTCATAATGTCCCTCATGAGTTTTGAAAGCAGTCTTCGGAATATCTTCCTCCTTCATCCGGATTTGGTGATAACTGAAGCGAAGGTCTAATTTGGTGAATACACAGGCACCTTGTAGTTCATCCAACAAATTATCAATGACAGGAATGGGAAATTTATCTTTGATGGTCAATTTATTCATGGCACGAAAATCAGGGCACATGCGCCAAGTACCTTCTTTCTTTAAAACCATAACCACTGGTGAAGAATATGGGCTAGTAGTAGGGTGAATTACCCTCGCCTCCAATCATTCTTATACCATCTTTTCTATTTAATTTTTCTGAGCAAAGGGATATCTGTAGGGATGTACATTGGGGGGTTGACTACCTAGAAGGAGAGGGATGTTATGATCATGCTCACCCTTGGAAGAAGGTAAGGCTGTAGGAATCTCAAAGATATTGGGGTACTTGTCCAAGATGAGTTGCAGGCTAGGAGGAACTACCTGAGAGGCTTGTTTAGTGACCTAGATGGCATTAAATTGAGCAATCACACCATGGTGGCCTTTCTTCAAGAGTTTTTCCATCATGTGAGAGTTGATGATTTCAGGAGACCCCTGAGAGTATAGGGGTGAGCTTCTTGGGTAAATCTCATATATAATTCTTGATAATCCATTGTGATCGGCCCTAGAGTGCGAAGCCATTCCATGCCTAACACAACATCACAACCACCCATAGAAATAGAGAATATGTGGGTTTTCAGATGGTAATCACCCATTTGGAGTTTGACATTCTCACAACAACTCCCACACTTCATAGTACCACCATTAGCGACGAGGATTTGAAATTTAGAAACAGGGTGGACAAAGCAATGGATCTCATCAGCAAGCCTATGATGAATAAAATTATGGGTGCTACCACTACCGATCAACACCTCAATTGACCTATGTTTAATGTAGCCCTTGATCTTCAATGTCTATGGGGCCGAAATACCTGAGAGTGCATGAAGCGAGATGACTGGGTCCACAAATTCCATCGGCGTGACAACTAGATCTTCGACAAGATCACTTGGTTGAGCCACCTCTTGGTATTAAACCTCATATGATGGGATGTCGTCATAGGAAGAGGAAGCTGGGGCATCAATCTGGAAGAAATTTTGTTCTCTACATTTATGCCCTTGTGCATTCTTTTCATCACAATAGTAGCAAAGGCCTTGCTTGTGATGTTCCACCATTTTGGCAAGAGAGACCTTTTGGACCTTCAAATTTTGGGTCGGAGCAGGGGTATCCCCTGGGCGAGGACGGGTGGTAAATGGATCCTTCAGGGATGGTGCCTGGAGGATGGTCTATGCTTCCCTAGCTAATTGACATGGATGCAGCCAAGTAGTAGGATGATGCATGTTCACATGAACCTTGATAGCTTCTTTTAGACCATTGATAAAACATTCAAGGTCAAATACATCAGATAATCCATCGGTACAGATAGCCAACTATTCAAATGTCACGATGAAGTTTGTGACAGACAGTTTGGCACAACTTAGTGAGTTGGCCCAAAAATTGTGATTCCCTATCAAAACGGGCACAAACTGCTTTGGAGAACATGTTCCAATTGGGAGGTCCTGGATAACATTTCTTATGCCAATGCCACCACTGCCAGCATTCTTGATCCAAGTACAAAAACCATACATGGAGTTTGGTCTCATCATATCGAATAACATGAAGGGAGAAGTATTGTTCCATTTGAGAAACCCACCTGGTTGGATTTGAACCATCAAATTTATGTATGTCAACTTTGGGCACCTTATTCCAAGAAGGTGGAGAACCCCAAGGGGAGTGGGAGGACTGAGTATGTTCATAATTAGAAGACTGAAGTTCTTTTGGGTTTGGCTCAATATTCTTACCCTTGAATAGTTGCACCAATTTGTTAACTTGTTGGTCAAGGGTTGTGGTAAATTCATTGCAGAGGGAAGTCCTATTGTCGCCAATTTGTTGTTCCAGGTGGGACATTCTATCCGCCCAGGTTTCTTGGGACTAAGAGCGAGTGGTAGGCATGGTGAAGTTTTAGGTAGCAACAAAGGTGTCAGGATGGAAAAAAATGGGCTTAAAAATGATAGGTACCTGGTAGATCAGGACAAAGAGAGGAATCCAATGGGCTAGGTCACAAATAAGGGTGTTGACAGGCCCAAACTACTGTAGAGTTATACTCCGAACTGAATAATATTACAGAGGCAGAATGCCCAAATTCTTAACATGACAAAAGATGTTGTAATTTCGTAACCCCAATGCAGACGGCAAGGTTGTAATGCAATAGATATGGTATTTTCTTTCTCTGTTATGTTTCCAAGGGTTAGGGTTTGCAGGGAATCTACAGTCAAGGGTTTTCCATGTGTTATAGCTCTCTTATATACGTGCAGGGTCCAACAATAGTACTCGACCCAATATCTTAGGGCACCAACTAAGGAGGCTCGACTGTACCCTTAGTCGTACTACCTGACTACCCGGGTACTAGAGAGGCACTTCCTGAGTGTTGTTCTCGGTGACATTATATAAATCAGGCGACCAATTGGTTTATCTATGGAGGGCTTCAGGATGCCTAGGTCGATCTGTATACAGTTGTTGTCTGATGTGCTACCACTTGAAGGGGTACCAACAGGGGTTACAAGGGTGGCCAACATATGTGCGCTTAAGAACCACTTGTATTTCCTACGTGTATGACTCCTCGACTGCGGGTTTATGCGTGTAACGACAGATCTATGTAGCTTAAATATGTCAAAATACGTCTCTACCCTGAAAACAATTATCCCACAAGTCTTGCTTTGGAAAGAGATTAGATACCACTTGCAATATTCCTGATACAATATATTATGCAAAAAATAAAATATCTAGCAGGCAATGACAAAATAATAATGATATATCTAGAAAAATATCAGAAGAACACCAAAATAATCAACAGGAAGAGCAACTTTATTATGATAACAATGTTCACTTGCCTCTTCGAGGGGGCAACCTCTAGCAGAGCATAGCTCTATTGCAATAATCTCCAAGATGAAATATCCAATGCCTCCTACTCTTATTTATATTAATTCTACCTTCTAAGGAAACTTCTAGAGGAAGATCTTTCTAGAAGCGGAAGCTTCTATTAGGTCTTCTTACTTTGACTTATTCTTCTTTATTTATTAGGCCTTATTAACTAATGTCAGTCTTTATTAAATAAAAAACATATCTTATTATCTAATGACCCATGGAGAGGGGTTAGGATCGGATCCTGACACAACTGGCTCACATGCAGTTTTCATCATTCGCAGTTATTTCCTAGATTTTCGAGTCATAAACTTCTGGGGTCGTTTTGAGGCACTAGACAATATTTTTGGAGCTCGCCACAATCTAACTAGGGATAAGGCCATAGTTTGATGACTTAATGTGTAGTCCTCGGATAGACCTTTCCAACGAGCTATCGTGCGCCTAAAATGAAGATCGTATGCAAAAGTTACGACCCCGGGAAGTTATTGTACCAACTTACCCCATCGGGGCCCACATGACTTTTGACGCTTCATCTCCACATTAGGGCCGCAAACCTTTTGTCTTTTCATCTTCTAGGGGATAGGTTTTTGGATGTTTAAATTTTTTCCATTTATGTTAAAAATGTCTTTCGAGCCTCATTGTACTCATCTTCTTGCGAATGAGCGTAGCCGTCACATCTATCCTCAGAGATAAGCTGCCACCATTCTAATGAGTCTTTCACTCTGTAATTTAACAGTTATGTACATTTCACTCATTAATAGAAATTGTCTATTATTGTATATTTGTGCCCCTTGTTATATATATATTTGATATATCTCTCTTACATTATTGGATCTCTTGCAATATCTCGGTATATTTCTTTATTATATCTTTGCTCTCATTGCGTGCTCAAAATAATCTTGATCACAAGTATCACTCAACACTCCATTGAAAATAGTTAAAATCTTGTCAAAAAAGAAGTTCCATGGTGAGAGTGAAATTACTGCATATGAACATATTGATTAATTTATTCAAAATTGTATTTCTCATTATATAACTCACAAATGTGTTATGTGTATAATTTTCACACTGACTTTCGAAGGTCGCGTCAAGAAGTGGTGTGAAACATTTTCAGTCGCATCCCTTCAGTCTTTGGAACAATTTATAGATGAGTTTTTATGTTCTTTTGAGATCTATGATTATGATAGATTATGCAGTGAAGTTAATGATCTTAGAATGAAATCAGATGAATCAATAGAAGAATTTGCTACAAGGTTTATTCATCTTTGTTGCAAATTTCCTTTAAATGATCTACATTATATTAATGAATGGTTTCAACATCTGGTTTCTCTTTCTTTGGAACGTGATCAATCTGAATCTTACATTGATACTCATTCACAAATTGATTTAGAGGACTTAGAAGTTGTAGATAATCAACAATTTTCATTAGCTTTATTCACTTTGATAGATGTATTCCAGGAGGAACATGATATATCGCGAGAAGTACATGAAACTTCCGATTGTTCTTCTCCATCATCATCTTCTTTAATTTTGAATAGAAGTGAACAAAGTTGTCATATTTTAGAAACTACTACAACTATCTTAACAAAGAAAGAGATTCAGTGTAGAAGTTGTGTTATAATATGGAACAATTTTCTCATATTTTGATTGATGATAATCAAGATGAATTTATGGGAAATTCTATTATTGATCACCCTACTATTTTTCCATCAAAATCAATTTTTGAATATTCCCTTTTTGATAAGTATTTAGATATGCTCTCATCTTTACCTTTTAATAATGAACATAATTTTATTTTGAATAATGCTTTGTGTTCAAAAGAGCATATCACAAATTTTGATCAAGTTATGTTACGAGAAGAGACTAATATACAATGTTCAAAATTCAAACCATATAAGACTAATATACAATGTTCAAAATTCAAACCATATATAGATATCTTAATAGAAGCAGAATTACCTTTTGAAAAGACTATTTCTTTAAGAGATGCCTTTTATTTTTGGTTGCACTTGGCAGATAATCATTCCAAGTTATTTGGAATCTAATTTTGCATGGCTAAAATCTAATAAGGTACATGATGGAAATAATCTATATTTAGGAGATGAAAAGAATATGACTCCTTCCCATGAATCTTTTAATATTATGTTGTATCCATCTTCTACATGGGAGGAGGGAATTTCTACAGCAAACATATTTCACAAAATGTCTTTTATCGATTCACCTATTTTTGTGATCAATGAAGAATCTTCTTGTCATAATCAAGTGAAAAATTTAACTAATCAAATGATGTTAATGTCCACCATCCCAATATCAATTGTTTGGATTATACGATGAAGGATGATAATTTTTACACATAATTTGATCATGTTAACTTATTTGAAGTTAATTATGTAAAACACAAGTTCAAAGAAACTTATCAAGAACATGAGACACTTCAGTTGCAACTAATGGTTATGTCAGGTTTTCGTTTTCTTGCTCCATTCTCTGAAACAAATCATATCAAGATTTTTTCACAAGATATTGTTCACGACTATTTTACACATGGTTCACACTAAAAGATGATATGGATATTGGACAACAAAACTCTCCTCCTTCGAATGTAGGAAAAAAGGAAACTATCAACCATTATATTTTTCGTTAATTTCTATGTTTTTAAAAGTAACTAGAATATTAAAGCCGTAGTCTAATTGTTCTATGTTTTGACCCTTTTAAGGGGATATTTTATGTTTAATTTTGTCCGAAATCCGGGAAGAAATTGTTGTATTTACAGATTTGAGTGATTAATTATGTATAATTCGAGTGCCCCAAGGGTTTTTTAGCACACTGAATGTAACATCCCCATTATAATCCTTGGTTTAGTTAAAGCTTATGTGGATATAATATGTGGCTACGACCAAATGATGTAATATGCAAATTGTATCTCTATGTTCTAATAATAAAAATGAGATGCTAGCTAATAAGGGGAGATGGACAAGAGGTGGGGGCTAAATTAATCCACAAGAGGGGGAAGAGTCTAAGATAATGGCCAAGAGGGTTCAAAGGGGGGAACACCCATGTATATTAATTCAACCCATTTTCCTAAACTTGTTAATTGTATATGAACCTTCCATTTTCTGATTGAGTGTTCCCAAATCTAATCATTGAATACATGAAAGAGGGTGGTTGTGAGTGGTCACATCCCAGAGTTATTGGGCACATGGGGGTTGAGTACAATCAGCTCGGGGAAGAGTGTGAGTCAAGAAATGCAAGCCAAAGAGAGGAAATTTGTATGGGTGGGGGACAACAATTTTATACATTGAGTTTTTATGAATGAGGAGCAAGTAGAGAGCAAGAAAGAGAGTTGGGAGTGGGTGCAGCCATGGAGAGAAAATTCTAGAGAAAACTAGAATGTATTTGGAGCATTTTGGAGCTGAAGATTGAAGAACCAGGTTGTCAGGCCTGAAGAGTGAACTCCATAGTGAGTTGCACTGTAACAACAAGTGTTGTTGTTGGTTTGCTGGTAGTTTTCCAAGAAGCAAGTTCCCTTGAGTTCCCAGCTGAGATATTCCTAGCTACCTGTGCTAGAGAGACCCTGATAAACGAATGGAACATTCCTTGGGTTAACCTTAATAAACATATGGCACATCCCTTGGGTTATCCTTGATAAACGAATGGTGCATTCCTTGGGTTGGGCAGGTCAAGAGGAAAAAAGTTGGTAGAAAATTGGGATAACTGTAGGAGAATATCAGTTGGGTTATGAGTTTTATGAGTTGTGAGTGGATTGTGGGAGACCATCCTCTTTTTTGGATTACTAGCCTCAACTCAGGGGTGACTGGCCGTTGAGATTTGGAAC
This sequence comes from Picea engelmannii, assembly GCA_009831015.1. NCBI lineage: Eukaryota > Viridiplantae > Streptophyta > Pinopsida > Pinales > Pinaceae > Picea > Picea engelmannii. Next base: position 18,605 of record ML780453.1, on the reverse strand, counting down.
AACCAGTCTATGGTTGGGTAAAACGTCTGTCCCAAGTAGTTGATTGCACAATTCTTGTTTAAAGATGAGTGTTTTATCTTGTTGTTGAGTTATTTACATGTGTTATTGTTGTGCATGAACTTTGCATAAATGAAAATGACTTATATGTTGTTGTAATGAGCGGTTTAGCTGCATTTCATGTTGATTATTAGCATGTTTTAAATGCATATGTTTTATGGTTATAAACAGTAGCTAAACTTGTTTTAAATTTGTAGCAATAAACTACACGAAATCAACTAACAGTAAAATAATTACTTTAGTTCTAGCAAAAAAATCATTTTTATGTGTATTATGCACCGTAATGTCCCTCGGTTGGGATGGGGAACATTACATTATGGTATCAGAGTCGTAAGACCGAGAGTTTGGTGTGACATGGCCTAGCCTGGGTGGTTGGGTACGTTACAAGGTGTTACCAGAGCTAGAAAAAGGGAGAGTTTGGTGTGGCATGGCCCAGCCTGGATGGCTGGAGATGTTACAAAGTAGTATCAGAGCTCAGTTTTCAACGCTGAGCCTGGATGGGCCAAGTTAGCAGAATGTTGAAGTAGAAATTCACATAGAATTAATTTAGGAGTATTTCTACAACTTGTTTTATTAAATTACTATAGTAAAATTGAGAGAAATTTCATGGGTAATGTGAATAATTAAGCCTCTTTGGACATTTCAAACATAAGCAAAAATCGAAAAAAAAAAGAGGGTATTTTTCTATACGATGACGTCAAAATGAGGTGGAAGCCACGTGTCAGTTGATGTAGTAGAAGAAAAACGTGTACTACCATGGTGGTAGGTACATGTTGGACGGGATGACAGTTGGCAGGTGATGTGGAGCCATGTGGCAGGCCAACTGTCAGTCCCACGAAATCGTGGTAAGATCTAGGAATTTGTCTAAGTGTTAAGCTATCGTGAGTCCATGTAGATGGAAAAATGGTTCAGTGTTGAGACTTCTCATATGAACTTATGAAAGGAAAGCTACAAGATTATGAATCCGCGAGTCTGCGTAGATAGAAAAATGGTTAAGTGTTGAGACATCTCAGATGGACTTATGAAAGGAAGGTTAAAAGATTACGAGTCCATGAGTCTGCATAGATGGAAAAATGGTTAAGTGTGAAGACTTCTCACAGGAACTTATGAAAGGAAGGTTACAAGATTATGAGTCCGCGTAGATGGAAAAATGGTTAAGTGTTGAGACTTCTCAGATGAGCTTATGAAATGAAGGTTACAAGATTATGAGTCCGCGAAGGAAAAAGAAAAAAGAAGCTAAGTGTTGGTGGCAGGTTCATGGAAGGTGTTAAGAAGAGATATGACTTAGATCCGCAGTGAATCCATTAAGAAAAATCAACGATGGAGATCTAATCAAGAAATGATTGGACAGTTGTTGAGTGTTGCTACTATGTTGCACGTGCTAATGAATATTCCTTCACTATTTTTCCACCATAACTTTCAGCTCGGAGCTCAGATTGGAGCAAACGAACAACCGTTGGAAAGTTGTTTAGGGAATGAATTCATATAAAGAATCCTACATGGGAGTAGTGCATTAATATTCTTCATAATTTAAAATGAAGAATGACCTGTAATCTAATTGATAAATATTTTGCAATATGCTTAATTCTAACAACAATTATTGCATGCACATTCTTGCATAATTAGAGATACAAAAAAACAGACCTTAGTTCCTACATGAGAATTAGAGACATGGAGGATGATCAAGGGTTTTACAACCATGAAGAAGAAATTGGATGTTTGCATACCAACATGGGTAATGTTGAGACTGAGTCTAATGGGAGAAGAGACGGGCAGGGCACTGTAACTATGAGAAGCCTGAAAAAAGAAGTGTAGAGCTATAGGGTCGATAATGAGAGGATCATGGAGGCTCAAGGAGAGATACTTCAAGTCCTAAATATGATACATAAGCAATTTAACAAGGACTATGGCACCAAGAAAACAACTAGTGCTAGACAAACATCAACATCAAGATCTCATAACAAAAGAGATGATCATGGGAATGATAGGTAGTCAAGAAGCATGAGTAGATGCCATCATTCTCCAAGGAATTCCACCTGAAGAACTCCTTCAAGTTCAGGTTCAGGAAGCAGCCCAAGTGTGTCTCATGTTCGAAGGTAAAGGAGAAGACCTGAGGTGGACGTCTTGCAGGGTGAACTCAGGAAGATTAAGCCACAACTTTCAATGGTGAGCACAAGAAAGGAGAAGATGTTGAGGCCTGGCTGTTGGAAATGAAGAAATATTTCCAACTACATGATTACCCATCCCAGGTAGAAGCTAGAATTGCCACCTACCATTTGCAAGGGAAGGCAACCATGTGGTGGGATCAACTTAAGCAAGCCAAGAACATTGATGAGAAAACAACCTCACGGAGGTAGTTCAAGGGATATTTCCAAGAGAAATATTTGTTTGAGCATTACTATGAAAGAAAGATGAAAGAGTTCTTTGAACTTAAGTTAGAAACCATGACAATGGAGGAATATGGGAAGCGTTTCTTTGAATTGTTGATGTATGTTGACTTTATCAAGGATGAGAAAGTCAAAATCCAAAGGTTTCTAAGTGGGTTACCCTCTTTCTATAGTGATACGATTCAATATGATAACCCCAAAACCTTGGAGGAAACCATAAGGAGAGTAAGGCATCTGTATGAGCAGAGCAAAGGAAGACCAGTTTTCCAAAAAGCTTGGAATGACAAGATGAAGGATAAGAAGGATCAAAGGCAGAAGGGTTTTAAGTCACCCTTTTTCAGGAATATTTTCCAAGCAAATCAACACAATCGCCAAGGCAACAATCGGTGCAATGTCGGGGATGTGAGATAAATTATCTATATAGGGATTTCCCTCACAAAGGAGAAATAATGAGAATTTCCACAATATTCAAGAGGTTGAAACAGTGGAAGACATGGGCAAAAGCATGCCAAGGATTTATGTGGCCTTGGATAACAAGCAGGAAAAGTATCAATCCCCCATGATTGAAGTGGAAGATAAGATCAATAATGATTCCATAACAATTTTAATTGATTCTGGAGCTAGCCACAGTTATATAAATGCTAACATTGTTGAAAGAATTCACTTGCAAAGAAGTAAGCATAATAAATCTTGGTTAGTTCAGTTAGCCATGGGGGCTAAGAGGAAAATCAATGAGTTGGTTAAAGATTGTCCAATAAACATGAATGGACTCGATACAAAGGTGGATGTAAACATCATACCATTGGGTTCATATGATTGTCTAATTGGGATGGATTGGTTGGAGAAACATCAAGATGTCCTAGACTGTTACAACAAGACAATCACATGTCTTGATGAGGAAGGGCAGCAAGGCAAGGTTCAAGGAATTCCAAAAGTTGTATCT
>ML780453.1:0-14725 GCA_009831015.1 Picea engelmannii | reverse complement strand
TCATTCATTCATTTAACCCTTACTCAAGGAGTTAAATCATACTTTAACCAAGTATAATCACAATAATTAATTAATAACTTATAATCAATTTATATATTAATTATAATTAGCCAATGTTTAGGTTTATTTATGAATTTATTCCTAGTAATAAAAAGGGTCATTACAAGGAGGCAGCCAAAGACAAAGTGGCAAGCATTGAAGACCATCTAGTTTTGAGGGATTTTGAAGATGTTTTTAGATAAATTATGGGACTACCACCAAAAAGAGACATTGATTTGGTGTCAGGAGCTGCCCCAATGTCTAAGACACCTTACATAATGGGCACACCGGAATTAAAAGAGTTGCATATGCATCTTGAAGAACTTTTGAAGAAGGGGTGTATACGCCCAAGTGTATCACCTTGGGGAGCCTCAATTCTTTTTGTGAAGAAGAAGGATTGAACCTTAAGGCTATGCATTGATTTCATACAACTTAATAAGGTTACCATAAAGAATAAGTATCATTTTCCAATAATTGATGATTTGTTTGACCAACTGAAAGGTGCAAGAATATTTTCGAAGATTGACTTAAGATCGAGCTATAATCAAGTAAGGATAAAGGAAAAATACATCAACAAGACAACATTCAGAACAAGATATGGACATTATGAATTCACAGTAGTGCCATTTGCGCTATCAAATGCCCCAACAATTTTTATGTGCCTGATGAATGGAGTGTTCATGGAGTACCTGTACAGGTTTGTGATTGTGCTCTTAGACAATATCCTTGTCTATTCTTGATCATAAGAGGAACATGAGCAACATTTAAGAATGGTGTTGCAATTTTTAAGATAGCATAAATTGTATGCTAAGCTAAGTAAGTGCATCTTTTATCAAAAGAGTATTCACTACTTGGGGCATGTAATTTTAGTAACAGAGCTAGAAGTTGATCCTAATAAGATAGATACCATTAGAGGATGGCCAACGCCAAAGAATGTGACCAAAGTCAGATCATTCATGGGTCTTGTCGGTTATTACAGAAGGTTCATAAAAGATTTTTCGAAGATTACAAGCCATATCACTTCTTTGCAAAAGAAGAGAGTGAATTTTGAATGGACTTCCAAGTGTGAAGAGGGCTTTCAGCAACTGAAAGACATCTTGACAAGTGCACCAATATTGAAAATTGCAGATCCAAATGAAGATTTTTTTGTGTGCACCGATGCATGCAAGGAAGGACTCAGTGGAGTTCTCAGTCAAAAGGATCATGTGGTATGCTACGAGTCCAAAAAATTAAAAGAGCATGAGAGAAATTATGTTACACATGACTTGGAGTTAACAACGATTGTACATGCATTAAAAATGTGGAGGCATTGCCTATGGGTAAGAAATTCGAGCTAAGAACATACCACTATGGTCTGAAACATTTGTTTGGACAACCAACACTAAAATCTAGAAAAACTAGATGGATGAAAATTTTGAGTGAATACAACTTTGAAATTAAGCATATAAAAGACAAAGAAAATCAAGTAGCTGATGCACTCCGCTGGAGAGATCTTGAAGTGTATGTGACAACCATCAACATGCACATGACATATTTAAAAGATCAAATTATTGCAGCAACAAATTCATATCAACAATATGTGAAAATAAAAGAAACATTACAACAAGGTAATTTTCAGCAGAATTTTTTTTTTTTTTTTTTTTTTTTACAAAAACTGAGTTTTTTTTATAAAAGGCACGACCGAGGTCGCATAGTACAAAAGAGGATACTAGTAGAGGATACCAGCTACAAAATTTTCATCAAAGGATTACATCAAAGAGTCTTTCAAATTTCTACTCCTGATATCTAAACTTATCGATCTATCGAAAACTATCTTCCGGAAAGATTTATTTATGCCATTTTTACAAAATTTGGAATTGCCTTACTGATATGCTTAGACTCGGTCTTCCTCTAGAACTTGATCTTGTTCTGGTGGTGGCTCGAGTGCTACATTTAGATCAGGCATAATTGGGTTGGCCCTGCTTCCTGTCTCCTTGTTCTGGTTTTGTGCTAAAGAGTTGGATGCCCTGGCTTCCAACATTGCTTCCATACTCTCCCCTTGACGTCTGAGGAATTTGACTTCATCTTGTAGTTGATGTATTAGGGTGCGATGCTGTGATAGTGTATCCAGAGTGAAGGTAAGTGTGGAACTATGAGAGTCTAGACACAGTGCCAATTGATAAGTGGTGGAGAAGTTATCTTCCACCAATTCGTCCTCCAACCTTTCACGAGCTGGGCACTGAGCCATATTGGCAATTAGACTAACTATTAATGCCTTCCCCCGCTTGCTGTTGATTTCTTTGACTCGTTCGGGGCTGGCGCTAACTTTGATTTTTCTTTTTTTATGTCTGTCTCTGTAAATTCCTTTGCCAATACTTCCTTTTTCTATGCTTCCTCTGTCCTCACCGATGATGAAGCAACCTAGGACTATGGGGAGCCTTTCGCTATTGTCGTAGACCAATTCACCACTGAAACATCCTCTATTGCAATCTTTGAAAAAACCAGCCACTGTGTTGATCCCTGGGAGGTCGTTGTTCACTGTTTCTTCGCTTGTTGTATCGCTTCTGTTGGAGCTATGTTCTATTCTCAAGCTGCCTCTTCTCTTTAATTGCCCTTAACAGTTAAAAATCCACATTAACAGGTTTCGCTTTAGCTGATTGAGACACTGAATTGGGCGTTGGCCATCCCAAATTACTCTTGTGGATATGAATTGGAAGGAAGGAAGCCGTGCAATATCATAAATGGAATGACGTTCAAGCGTAGATGTGGTAGGTACTGCCAGCATTCGCTTGCTGTGAAGCATGGCTGAAATCCTTTCACATGCCTTCACCTCGAGCAGAATTAATGTGGAGGCAAAGTTATTGATTGCAGGGCAGGCATGGAGTGACGAATGCGGTAGGTTCCCACGGAGGAGGAGCTCCTTGCATACCAGGAAATCCATATATTCGTCCTACGACGTATAAGCTCCCACAGACCAGTGAATGCACAAGTACAATGTTCCTCCAATACTTGACGCTCGACATACCTCTTAATCCTTTTCGCTAAGACGTCGCGTGGGAGGAGGTGTTAGGTGGAGCGTAATCAGAAGGGCACTGAGGCATTGGGGGGGGAAAGAAGTAGGGCCTTCCCGTTACTTCTATGTGACCAAGACCCATTCCAATTGCTAGATTTGCTTGCTCATCCGCTATCCCATTGTTTATGCGTAGGACGTGATAGAACGAGGAGTGAATAGTGGATATGATAGCCCTGGTCCTTTCAATGAGTCTTTTCAACTTTTTATTTTTCGGGTTTGTTCTTTTAATAAAATGTTAGATTATGTTCTTGGAGTCCCCTAGTACAATTATTTGGCTGAGCTGACGCTCTTGAGCTAGAAGAGATCCTTGAAAAAGCACATAGGCCTCTGCCAAGTCCTCTAGGGTTGTATAAAACCCCTCCTGCACCTGCCTCCCCTAGCAGAAATTTAATTATTATGAGTTGAAAGAAGATAGAATTCTCACGTACAAGGGAAAAGTATATGTGTCGAATTCCAATGAGCCGAAAAATGTAGTTACGAAGGAAATGCACAATGTGCCATATGTCAGGCACCCAGGATATCATAAGATAATTGCAGGTGTGAGAAGCCAATATTTTTGGTCGGGAATGAAGAAAGAAGTGGCTAATTACATAGCCAGATGTCTAAAATGCCAAAAGGTAAAGACAAAGCATAGACATCCAACAAGTCTATATAACCATTTCTCATTCCGGAATGGAAGTGAGAAGTTGTCACAGTCGATTTTATTACTAAGTTGCTCATAACAGTGAAGCAACATGATTCCATCATGGTGGTGGTGGATGAATTGACTAAAGCAACACATTTTATTCTAGTAAAGACTACACACAAGGCAACAAATATTGCAGATATCTACATGAAAGAAGTTGCTAAGCTACATGGAGTACCTAAGGCCATAGTTTTAGATAGAGATCCAAAGTGCACATCCAATTTTTGGAAGGGTTTGTTCAAGGGCTTTGAAACAAATTTGAATCTCAATACAATGTATCATCCAAAGTCAGATGGGCAAATAGAAATGATTAACAGGATAATTGAAGACATGCTTAGAATGTATGTGATGGATCAACCATCAAAGTGGAAATATTATATTCATTTAGTTGAATTTGCCTACAATAATGGGTATCATGCCTCATTGAAAATGAGTCAATTTGAAACATTATATGGTAGAAAATGTAACTAGTTGGGATAATCTAGTAGACAAAACAGTTGTTGGGTCAGATTTGTTGAGGGAAATGGAAGAGCAGATGACAAGGTTAAAGCATAATTTAAAGTTTGCCCAAGATATACATAAAAGTTATGCAAACAAGAATAGAGTTTTCAAAGATTTTAAAGTAGACGAACACATGTTTTTGAAAGTGAAGGCAATGAGAAGTTCGCTAAGATTAGGAGGTTGCCCGAAGTTGGCAGCGAGATATTGTGGACCTTTTGAAATATTAGAAAATATAGTATCATTTGCATACATGCTAGCATTTCCTGCATCCATGAGAGTGCATAATGCATTTCATGTATCACTATTAAAGAAGTATGTACCTGATCCTAACCACATAATTGATTGGAATGTGATCCAGGTGGAGTACGAAGATGATTTATGGGTGGAACCAGTACATATCTTAGACCAGAAAGTCAAAGTGCTCAGAAACAAAGCCACATGGATGGTAAATGTTCGATGGACTTGCTACGGTCCTGAAGATGCTGCATGGGAGCATGAAGAAAACATGTGGGAAGAGTACCTACATTTTTTTGACAATTTTGAAGAAGGCAGAATGCAAGACTCAATTTTGGAACGCTAGAGTTTTGGAACCACATCTTATATTCCTAGCCAACTATGCTCGGGACCTTGATAAACAAATGGCTCATTCCTTGGGTTAGCCTTGATAAACGAATGATACATCCCTTGGGTTAACCCTGATAAACGAATGGTACATTCCTTGGGTTGACAAGTTGAGATGAACATGGGATTGATGGTTGGAGTTGCTGCTAGAGTTGTTAAATTGCATAATTTTATTTCTAAGTATTGCGATGTAAATTTGCACACACATATATATATATGTATATCTGTATATAGTGCATCGAGGATGACACACAATTCTAAGGGAGGGGGAATGTAACATCCCCATTATATCCCTAGTTTAATTAATGCTTATGTGGATATAACATGTGGCTACGACCAAACAATGTAATATGTGAATTGTATCTCTATGTTTTAATAATAAAAATGTGATACTGGCTGCTAAGGGGACATGGACAAGAGATGGGGCCTGAATTAATCCACAAGAGGGGGAAGGGTTTAGGATAATGACCAAGAGGGGGAAGGGTTTAGGATAATGGCCAAGAGGGGTCAAAGGGGGGAATACCCATGTATATTAATTCAACCTTTTCCTAAACTTGTTAATTGTATATGAACCTTCCAATTTCTGATTGAGTGTTCTCAAAGCCAATCATTGAATACATGTAAGATGGTGGTTGTGAGTGGTCACATCCCAGAGTTATTGGGCACATGGGGGTTGAGTACAATCAATTTGGGGAAGAGTGTGAGTCAATAAATGCAAGCCAAATAGAGGAAATTCGTATGGGTGGGGGACGACAATTTTACACATTGAGTTTTTGTGCATGAGGAGCAAGTATAGAGCAAGAAAGAGAGTTGGGAGCGGGTGCAACCATGGAGAGTGGATTCTAGAGCAAGCCAAAACGTATTTGGAGCATTTGGAGTTGAAGATTGAAGAGCTAGGTTGTTAGGCCTGTAGAGTGAACTCCAGAGTGAGTTGCACCGTAACAAAAAGTGTTGTTGTTGGTTTGCTGGTATTTTTTCAAGTAACAAGTTCCCTTGAGTTCCCAACTGAGAGATTCCTAGCTACCTTTGCTAGAGAGACCATGATAAACAAATGACAGATTCCTTGGGTTAACCCTGATAAACAAATGGTACATCCCTTGGGTTATCCCTGATAAATGAATGGTGCATTCCTCGGGTTGGGCATGTCAAGAGAAAGAGAGTTGGTAGAAAAATCGGGATAACTGCAGTATCAGTTGGGTTATGAGTTTTATGAGCTAAAAGTGGACTGTGAGAGACCACCCTCTTTTGTGGATTACTAGCCTCAGCTCGAGGGTGTCTAACTGTTGAGATTTGGAACAATCAATCTATGGTTGGGTGGAACATCCGTCCCAAGCAGTTGGTTGCATAATGCTTGTTTAAAGATAAGTGTTTTATCTTGTTGCAGAGTTATTTACATGTGTTATTGCTGTGCAGGAACTCTACGTAAATGAGAATGGCTTATATGCTACTGTAATGAGCGGTTTAACTGCATTTCATGTTAATTATTAGCATGCTTTAGATACATTTGTTTTATGGCTATAGACAGTAGCTAAACCTGCTTTAAATTTGTAGCAGTAAGCTACAAGAAATCGGCTAACGGTAAAAGAATTACTTTAGTTAGCAAAAATTTCATTTTTATGTGAATTCCACACCGAAATGTCCCTCGGTTGGACTGGGGAACGTTACATTATGGTATCAAAATTGTAAAACAAAGAGTTTGGTGTGACATAGCCCAACCTGGGTGACTCGGTACGTTACAAAGTGGTATCAAAGCTGTAAAAATGGAGAGTTTTGTGTGATGTGGCCCAGCCTGGATGACTGAGGACGTTACACATAATCCATTTCTATATTCAAATATGCAATTTAACCAACAAAATATATGATTTCATGTAAATTTATGTCACTAGAATCCGAAAAAAAAACCAAAACATAAAATAGTTAAACACCACTTAATATTAAATGCTTTGTTTAACCAATATACCAACAATGCTATTTGGGATGTTATCACTTAAGACCTTTGAAAACTCTTTGGAACTTGTAAACCGTGTTAATTTTGTGTGAAACGTAATAGCTTGCTCTTTAGCTATGTTTCAATGCTTTTTAATATAATATTTACCCATTGACTTAAAATAGCAAAGCTTTTTTTCCGGCTTTGGAAAAATAAAATGAGCAAAGTCCCTATGGGCTGAGAGCCGTCCGTTCTAGTTGAAATCATCGCAGCCGTGTGTGGCCGCCGACTTCACAAAGAGAAGGGATAACCGTGGCCCTAAAACCCTTAATGCATACAATTTTTCCTGGTTCCATCTTTTTAGGTGTCGTTTCAATCCATTCCACCGCCCTGCTTTCGAGCTCCTTCGCATCCATTTCTGAAGAATTTTCTACGGAGATCTGGGATTCGAAACCTCGCCGCACTAGGTCGAGTTTGTAAAGGTATCTGACATTTTCGGCAGGGCTTTTGGTCAAGATCGAAGTTTTCTGTGGGTTCTTTCGTCCAGTTTGAAGTTTTCTGCGGATATTTTGAACAAGTTCATCCATGGCTTCCCGTTTCTGGACCCAGGTACGAGTTTGTCTGTTTGTTTTGCATATTAAGCAGTTTTCCGTAGTTCTGAGGTCAGGTTTTTTGATAAAAATAATATTTTGTTTTTTATATAAAACCTCCCATCGTTGAGAACATGAGATGCATCACTGAATGCGTTTACAGTGTGTTTTATCAGCCTAAAATCTTAAACAATATATTTCCCCTTAAAACTGCTATTAAACATCCTGGCAGAAACTGACCTAGAAACTAAACCAGTACATTGTTTTTTTTCCTTCTCTGCTGGGTCATGTTCCGATGATAATTTTGCATTTATATTTATGTTTCATTATAAAAGGGCGATAGCGAATCTGAGGAGGAAGAGAGTGAAATTGAAGAGGAGGAGAATGCTGCCGGAGGTGAAGCTGGTGATGTGGCTGTTGGATCGAAATATCTGCAAAAAAATGCAAGTGACAGTGAGGATTCTGATGATCAGCGTAGGGTTGTCAGATCTGCAAAGGACAAGAGGTTCGAGGAGATGACCCTTACAGTCGATCAAATGAAGAATGCCATGAAGATTAATGACTGGGTCAGCTTACAAGAGAGCTTCGATAAACTGAACAAACAGCTGGAGAAAGTGATTCGTGTCATGGAATCGGACCAGGTTCCACGCCTGTATATTAAGGCTCTTGTGATGCTGGAGGACTTTTTGGCACAAGCTCTGGCAAACAAAGAGGCTAAGAAGAAGATGAGCTCCAGCAATGCAAAAGCTCTGAATTCAATGAAGCAAAAGCTCAAGAAGAACAATAAACAATATGAAGCTGAAATTGAGAAGTATAGAGCCAGCCCTGTATCAGAGGATGATGCTGATAAATCTGACGAGGATGAAGATGACGATTTGGAATCCGAAATAGATGTTGAAGAAGACCCTGCTCGTTTGGTTCGCTCGGAATCTGATGATGATGAAGATGAAGAGGGTAACCAGGAAGATGAAGAGGGCGGTTGGGAGAAAAAAAGAAGTAAGAGGGATAAGTTAATGGACAAGCAGTTTATGCGAGACCCAAGTGAGATTACTTGGGAAATGGTTGATAAGAAGCTTAAAGAAATAATTGCTGCTCGTGGACGGAAAGGAACAGGAAGGCTTGAGCGAGTTGAATTACTAACATACCTAACTAGGGTTGCAAAGACCCCAGCACAGAAGTTAGAGGTTTTGGTCAACGTTGTATCTGCACAGTTTGATGTAAACCCTAGTCTTAGCACACACATGCCGATTCCTGTCTGGAAGAAATGTGTACAGAATATTCTTGTCATGCTGGATATCTTGGCTCAACACCCAAACATAGTCATGGATGATTCAGTGGAGCATGATGAGAAGGAGACTCAGAAAGGAACGGATCATCAAGGAACAATTCGAGTGTGGGGTAATATTGTTGCATTTCTTGAACGCATTGACAATGAACTCTTCAAAAGCTTGCAATGTATTGATCCCCACACAAAGGAGTACATTGAGAGGCTCCGAGATGAGCCTCTATTTATGGTCCTTGCTCAGAATGTTCAGGATTATGTTGAGCGGGTCCAAGATCTGAAGGCAGCCGCAAAGGTCGCCCTAAAACGTGTAGAACTCATATACTATAAACCCCAAGAGGTATATGAAGCCATGAGGAAATTGGCTGAGACCCAACTGAGGACTGAAGTTGCATCTGATATTGATTTGATTGCAGCAGAAAATGGAGACATGGATGTAGATGAGGATGGCAAAGTTAATACAGAACCTAAGATAACTGAAGAATTCAGAGGACCACCAGCATTCATCGTTACTCCAGAAATTGTGCCAAGGAGGCCAACATTTCCAGAGCATAGCAGGAGCCTCATGGATACTCTGGTGTCTCTCATTTATAAGCACGGTGATGAACGAACAAAAGCAAGGGCCATGCTTTGTGATATTTATCACCATGCTATATTGGATGAGTTTTCTATGGCCAGGGATTTGTTGCTCATGAGCCACTTGCAGGATGGTGTACAGCACATGGATATTTCCACACAAATACTTTTTAATCGAGCAATGGCTCAACTTGGTCTTTGTGCTTTCCGAGCATCTCTAATTTCAGAAGCACACAGCTGTCTTTCTGACCTATATGCAGGTGGCAGGGTTAAGGAATTGCTGGCTCAAGGGGTACAGCAGAGCCGATATCATGAGAAAACTCCAGAGCAGGTTAGTTTAAAGACTATCATCATCTCCTCTTCCATCATTTAATTTCAGCAAATGTTTTCAATTTTGCCTTTTGCTAATATTCCTTATCTAGGTAGCTTAAGATTATCATCAGGTCCTCTTTCATCATTTAATTTTAGCAAATGTTCATAATTTTGTCTTTTGTTTATATCCTGTATCTTGATCTCACTCTCTTTCTCTCCTCTTTGTGCAAACTCATCACTAGACTAAATTATTTTCCTTGAAACTTCAGGAAAAACTTGAGAGGAGGCGTCAAATGCCTTATCACATGCATATTAATTTGGAACTGCTTGAAGCAGTACATCTGATTTGTGCCATGCTCTTGGAGGTACCAAATATGGCTGCTAACACACATGATGTCAGAAGGAAGGTGATAAGTAGGACTTTCCGCCGTTTATTGGAGATCAATGAGAGGCAGACATTTACTGGTCCCCCTGAGAATGTTCGTGATCATGTTATGGCTGCAACACGTGCATTAAGCAAAGGTGATTGGAAGAAAGCATATGAAGTCATTGTGAGTCTTGACATCTGGAAGCTTCTACGAGAGAAGGAAAAGGTACTAGAAATGTTGAAGTTCAAAATTCACGAAGAAGCTCTGAGAACTTACATATTTACCTATTCTTCGTGCTATAGTTCTATGAGCTTAGATCAGCTGGAAACTATATTTGAGCTTTCTGAAGTACAAGTGCACAGCATAGTTAGCAAGATGATGGTTGCAGAAGAATTTCATGCCAGCTGGAATCAGCCTACACGTTGCATTGTTACTCATGATGTAGAGCCTACCAGATTACAAGCCTTGGCATCACAGTTTGCTGAGAAATTGTCAGGTCTTGTTGATATCAATGAGAGAGCTTTTGATGCTCGAACTGGTGGTGGTCAAGAGGGACCTTCTGGAAATAGGCGTAGAGAGAACCAAGATTATGCTGGTGCTGCTTCTGGTCGATGGCAAGCTGATTTTTCAGCCGGTCAAGGCAGACAGGGTAATTATTCTAACCGTTCAAATTTTACAGGTGGAAGAAATGCAAATAATCAGGCACGTGGTGGTGGTACTGGAGCTACATTTGGCAAAGATCGTTTTGGACAAGGTGGTCGTGGAGGATCCGGGTATTCCTCAGGATATCAGAGCACACGTTACCAAGATGCTTATGGTAGTGTTGGGAGAACTTATCAGACTGGACAAGCGGCCTCTGCTGCCATCAGAGGAACTCAGCAAGATGGATCTGGTCGTATGGTGAGCCTGACAAGAACTGGCAGGTTTTAGTAATTTTTGATGTGGTATTTAAACTTGCTAAAGAGTTTTTGTTGCTTAAGCAGCCGCTTATGTTTTGAAACTGTGTTGGTTCCTAGTCCATGCAGGGTCAAGGGAACTCCTCCTTGCATGGCCCATAGAACAATTGACATTTGTTGAGATATTAATGTAAGCTGAACTTGTTTTGTTGATACTAGATAGCATATAAGGATACGTATTTTGGGAATGTAGTCATTGAGTTATTTCAAATATATTTTCTGGTGAATTTGTTTTGTTGATAATAGATAGCATAAGCATACGTATTTTGGGAATATAGTCATTGAGTTATTTCAAATGTATTTTCTGGTTACTGATCTAAAATTTTGACGTGTCATTATTATTGACTTTAAGATTGCTGGATTAGTTTTGGAACGCCTTAAATTGAGTAAAGGTAATCTATGTCAAACTGTTATAATATAGAGGATAAACTTGCCAGTGGTTTATAAGAGTAAGAATAATGCAATCTTTCATGCTTACTGCTGTTTGGAATAGGGCAATTGTTTCATTCATCAATGGATTTTATGCTATATTGGGGGCTATAACCCAGGCGTGCTTTAGGTGACATGGAGAGTCTTTTGGTTCAAGTTGCTGGTTTGAACAGTTACATGATGCATAATTTATGATGTATAGCCATCCCACATGCTCTTACTTTAAGAGGGCAAGTGACATGAAGAGTTCTCTAGTTGAAGTAGCAGGTTTGAACAGTGAGTTCATGGATAAGTCATGACATGTAGCCATCTCACATGCTTTTATTGTGTTGCAATAAAAAGGTAATATGAATAAGCAAATAAAGCTGAAGACAAAAGTTGTTGCATTGTACATGCTTGGTTGACTGGAGATTCTCATAGCTAAGGTCATTAAGTTCATTCTTTAATTGATGCAAAATATATGAGACATCCTGTGTGTTCTGTTCAAATGTAGAAGTAGGCCTTTTCTTTTTGGAGTAAAAGGGGGATGTTTTCACTAAAATTCCAGGTTACTTTTGTTTGTGTTCAATGCCTGCTTTCTTTTTTGGCAGGTAGACATGATTCATTTCTTCTGATGTTTTTAGACATGATATCATTTTTTAAGAATTGATATGTTTTACTTTAATTATTGTTGAATTTTCAATTTCCAGATCTGATAATTATTTCCTTATGATTTCAAACAGAATTTTATGCCACTGTTATCATAGAATAATTACACTGAAAATCTCAACCAAAAAATAAATGCAGCAGAAACAATAGAATCATATAAAGATATCCATGCATAGTGGATACAAGATTTTACCTTGGGAAACCCAACCTTGGGAGTAAACCCACCAACTTTTTTTAAGAAACAGTCAATCCAAGTTTATTACCATTTACATGAAGAAACCCAGCACAAGATAATTGCGCTCTTGTATGAGGAAGAACCCTCGAGGATAGCGCACCACAAAAGAACTCTTGAGATACTCCAAAAAATAATGCACTTCGAAGATATCGCAACTCACAATTGGCAACCGTGCACTGCAACAAACAACTGGGGACTGCGCATCGCAACAGAGAACTGGGAACTGCGCACTGCAACTGGCAACTGGGAACTGCGCATTGTAACTGGCAACTGGGAACTACGCACTGTGGCAACTAGGAACTGGGAATTGTGCACTACAACAAACAATTGGGAATTGCGCACTACAACAAACAACTGGGAACTGCAAACTGCAACAAACCACTGGGAACTCTGCACTGCAACAGACAACTGGGAACTGCGCACTTCAACAAACAACTGGGAATTGCGCACTTGATAAGAACAATTGTGTTTTTGTGTCAAGTGAAATGATCCAGCCTTTATTTATACAGTTCGAGTCACCTTCAATTTCCTTGTGGGGTTGACATTTTCTTTTGTCTTCAATTTCTTCTTTAATGCTTTTCGGGGTTTCTTCAATGGTTTGTCTTGTCTTCTTGGTATTTCTTCTTCACTAGAAAAGTTGTCTACGAGTCTTGTTGATGTATCATCTCTTCACATGCATGTCTAATTAATATAGGACTCTAATGTTGAGTAGATTCACCGAGAAACCCCTCTTCACAAGGGGTCTCTAGAGCCTACATCTTCAACATTAGACTAGATTTGTAAACAAGTCAAACTTGCCCCATAAAAATAGATCACTCCATCCTGGAGCATGCAATGTGAGAGCATCTTGAGTCTTTATCACTCCTCGTCAAATCATCACGACTACTAGGAGAAAGACTACACTTGGGCCATTCACCACTAGCCAAATCAACATGGCCTCGTGAGTGAATGTATCATTCTCCCTTGGTCAAATCAACATGACCAATCTGGGAGAATGTCTGCTCGATGCTGCTTACTGGAGAAACATCAACATCCCGGATCATTCACCACTAGCCAAATCAACATGGCCTCATGAGTGAATGTATCATCCTCCCTTGGTCAAATCAACATAACCAATTTGGGAGAATGTCTGCCCGATGCTGAAACTTCAACACTCCCTCTCAGTGAGGGAGACATTCTGCATCATGCCAAGCGTGTCTTTGAAGTATACAAACTTAACCCTAGACAAAGGCTTGGTGAGAATGTCTGCAATCTGCTCATCTGTGGATATGTATTGGAGATTTACTGCTCCCTTTTGTACCATGTCTCGGATGAAGTGATATTTGGTCTAAATGTGCTTAGACTTGTCATGAAATACTGGATTGTCTGAAAGCTTGTCACAACTTTGATTATCACAATGTATCAAGGTCGTCTCTAGCTGTTGATCAAATAGTCCTGCAAGAAGCTTTCGAAGCCATACTGCTTCACGACTTGTGACACTGGCTGCGATATACTCCGCTTCTGTTGTATAGAGTGCTACAAAAGTATGCTTTCTGCTAAACTAGGATAACATAGCTGATCCTAAGCTGAAGCAACACCTCGAGGTGCTCTTTCTGTTCACTGCACTCCCTGCCTAGTCAGAATTAGTATATCCCTGCAACCTCACTTCACCACCCGAGACATATCTCAGACCATATCCAACTGTACCACACATGTACCTCAACACATGCTTTTGTTGCAACCCAATGGAACTGCCTCGGATGAACCATAAACTTGCTTAAGGTGCTCACTGCAAAGCAAATATCTGGCTTGGTACATCAAGGATCCAATCAGCTGTCTGTACATAGTGAGATCCACCGAATCTAAATCTGAAGCGGAATCACTCAGCTTCTTCAGATTTGTCATCATAGGTGTAGCCATGGACTTGTAGTCCATCATACTGAATCTGCTCAAGATCTCAACCTTGGTACTTTCCTTGTCCAAGGAAGATCTCACCTGGTTTCTACCACACCTTCAATCCCAAGAAATAATGCATCAAGCCAAGATCCTTCATTTCGAACTTTGAGGCTAACTCCCTCGTGCACACGACAATGAGTGTCTCTGCCCCTGTAAGGAACAAATCATCAACATACAACACCAAGATCAACAGATCACCATCAACAACCTTGTAGCAAAGGTTGGGCCCTGCATCACTCTTGGTGAAGTTCAAACTCATCAAGTATCCATAAATCTTGGAGCACCATGCCCTAGGTGCCTGCTTGAGTCCATACAAAGCCTTCTTTAATCTGCAAACATGAGACTCCTTCCCATGTATCACAAAACCCCGAGGTTGCTCTATGTACACTTCTTCCTCAATCGTAGTTGAGGAACACGATCTTTACATTCATATGATGTAATCTCCAACCCATGACTGAAGCAAGAGAAATAATAGTCCTGATGGAAGTGTAGCTGGCGACTGGAGAAAAAGTCTCTTCATAGTCCTCCCTCTTTTCGAGAGAATCCTCTCGCCACAAACCTCGCTTTGT
>ML780452.1:1093959-1108005 GCA_009831015.1 Picea engelmannii | reverse complement strand
ATATAATGCAAGGAGTGCGTGGGTGAAAGACTTATTCTAAGTCCTAAAGCTTAGAAGAGATAATTCTTTCAAAAGCGTAAGCAAGACCCAAGATAATAAGGTTTGCAAGAGGAAGTTCAAAGGCTGAAACCTTTGAACACTGAAAAAACTCTTCCAAGGTGGAAGAAGTCAAAATCTCAGGAGGAGGAGCGACAAAAAATGTGGGATCAGTTGTGGAAGGGAGCCTAGACCGTAAGATCCACGTCCAGTGAACGAAGGAAGTGCATAAGAGATGAACAGACCCAATCTGTTGGATCTGATCACAGAGGACCAACAACTATTGGATCCAGAGGTAAGTGCACCAGACTTAACCCTTGTGTGCATAGGAGAGTGGACTCGTCAAAGTCTCGAAGTCCCCAAGTGAACCAGGACTTTCCATCGTCCAGAGCGACAGGTGGCGAAATATCTGATTTTTCGGGTGAAAGCACTCCAGGATAAATGAGTGCATAGGAGTTTGAAACTCCCGAATCCTGAATAGCCGAAGCACCAAAGAGTCGAAGGGCCAAAGAGAATATGGATCGTTAGATCCAGAAGGGCACGTGGTGAAAGATCATGAACTTTGGGTGGAAACACTCCAGGAGAACACGAGGGATGAAAGTTTGATATTGTTGAAGCCCGAATAGTCGAAGTAGTTGGGAGTCGTTGATCTAGGTTGGATAGGTGTCACCAGATCATGAACTTCAAAGGATCGTACTCCGAGGTTTTTGAGAAGTTGAGTTTCATAAAGTTTTGAAGCACCGAAGCCCAAAGAATTTAGGGTTATTGATCCCAAAGGAGGAACGTGGATCGTTGATCTGCGAGGGGATATGTGGAGGACGAAGATTCACTCCAATGGACAGTTGTTGGATCAGGGAGGACAGGTGTCAGAGGATCTGGCACTCCATAAGGATTCACTCCATAGATTTGTGGTGGTTGAGATTTGAGATCGTCGAAGGCCGAAGTCCTGAAGCAGACGACAGTCATTGATTTGGAAGTGGGCGCAAGGCGCCAGATCTGGAATTCTAGGTACGGAGCACTTCGGAGGAAAAAAGAGGGTGAAAGCGCCAAAGTCCCGAAGGAGATCTCGATCGTTGATCAAGGAGGAGGTCGAAGGACCATTGATTTGGTTTAGGAAACCAAAGTCCTGAAGTGGGAGAAGTACCGTCAATTGAAGAGAATGTGTGGCAGACAATCTGCCATTTCGGAAAAATCTCTCCGGAAGAAATGAGAGTTTGAGAACTGAGATTCTTGAAGGCTAGACTCATGGAGGATATCCTAGCCCCATATTTAAAGGGAAAGGTGTCGAAATATCTTCCACTCTGGAAGATATCCATACGGAGGGAAGAAAAGTTTGAGAATTGAAACTCCCGAAGAACGAAAATCTGGAATCATTCGTAGTCGTTGATTTGGAAGGGAGCTGCGTGTTGACAGATTGTGGAGATCTAGGATTGTGTTTGGAAGGATGAAAGAAGACAGGAAAGGGAGGATAGATAGCAGTCATTGATAGCAGATCATCACCAAGGGATTGGAGATCGACGGTCAGGAAGGATTGCGGGGCTAGGACATGCTCGAACGTTAATTTTTCTTGAGCGGGCCGCAATTGGAACCACGTTATTACCAAGGGCATACATCACACTTTGTAGTGAATTGCGAAGAGAAAAGTAGGTTGGTCTAAAACCACTCTTTCCCATGCCTGCAATCACATATTCCCATGAAGTCATAACCCACAGCCACATGAGAGAAGGGGCTAATGAAAAAGGAGCTAGCACCTGAAATTCGATGTTTCAAAAGTGCATAGGAATAGCCCGTGGGTCTGCCAAAACCTGCACACAGAAGGAACGAGGACTTGTGTAATATTAATAGGGGTCTAGCAAAGGCCTGAAGAGTCAATTTGACTCAACACATTGAAATATCCTAGACCGGGAGGTCGCATAACCCCAAGAGGGAAGGGGGGCTGCATCAAGGAGGTTGGATTAGCTTCCTTGGGAATGGGGTCCAAAAAAGAGGAATTAGTACTACCTCCTATTTTGCAAGGTCTATTAACATATTTCAACGTTAACTTCAAATCATGCTTGATCAAACTCCAACAATATCGATAGAAGTGGATGGTGAATCCATCTGTTCTAGATACCTTATCTAGTTTAAGAATCCAAATTGCATTGTGGATTTTTAGTTCATATATTTCCTTTATAATATCCTCATTGTCGTATAAAGAGATCACAGTTGGGATATTACTAAGCATGTCTAATGTTAATTCTAGATCTGATCCTTCTTGCTTAGTCCTTAGAGATTCAAAGTATTTGTTGGTAGCTACTTTAATCTCCTGAAAATCAAAGACGTTGCTATTGTCCTCCAATGTGATCTCTTTGACATTATTCTTCTACAAGTGACCTTTGTCCTACCGATGAAATAAAGTTGTATTGATATCCCCATCTTTCAACCAAAGTCTTGACTAGACTTGAGTCTCCCAGTATATTCTTCAACTCTAATTCCTTACGTATTTTTGATCATACTAAGCTTAGTTTGCTGTAACTCCTCATATAATTCCTATATTTCCAAGCTAGATGGCACTGATTTAAGTTAATATTGGAGAAACTTTTTCTCAACATTTGGAGGCAAGAAAGAATGCTTTTCCCAAGTATTGAGAGAAATATTCACTACTTTAAGATTTTGCTCCCATATGTATAGTGGAGAGTCAACAATCCAAGTGTGTCGCACTTCCAAAATAATGTCCATCATTTTTTAATCTTGCAACGATAAGGGATTGAATTTCAAAGGAAGAGGTCCAAAACCAGATGAATCTTTCAAAACTGTCAAAATGGGTTTATGACCTGATACAACTAAAGGAATGATCTTAGAAGTAATAAGATAGTTTTGTATAATAAAATCACTATGAACTAGAAATATATCTAGTCAGTCTGCAATATGCCTAGACCCTATTCTTTTATTTGACCGAGTGAATTTTCCTTTACTTGGTTTAACATCCACAAGATCCCACTTCGAGATCAAATCCTAAATATGATCCCTAAATGGGTCCCTAAAAATGCACCCTCTATTTTATTTATTATTAAGAATGACATTGAAATCCCCACCTACTATATTGGTTTAGACTTAACAAAGAGTTCCAATAATATTCCTTTTCTTTATAGGCTACAGGCATGTATATATTGAAAAGATTAAATCTTTTTCCAAACTAGATATGGATAAAGCTGGTTAGAATCCAATGATGAGTTTGATAGGAAAAAATAAATTGTGAAAGGGAATTATTTCAAATTGTGCATAAACCTCTTCAGGTGTCATGCAAAATTTCCACTAAACCCTCACATGCATGACACTTCTTCTTACATGTCAAAATGGCTCCATAATCCTCCATCATCGTCAACTAGAGAAGAAGGTTGGTGGGATTTTTTATTTTAATAATATCCCTTAGATATTCCTCCTTATATCGACTCCCTAGTCCTTTGTAATTCTAGGAGATTATATTCATTATTTACGTTGGGGTTTTGTGGATCCTCCATGGGATGACATTGAAGCTCCAATATTCTTGATTATTCTAGATCCCATGGAAAGGGGCTTGTCCAAAGTGGTTTGATTACCCATATCCTTGTCTCTATTTGCAACTTCTTCCCAGTTTTCTTTATCTAATTTTCGATTGGGCTTCTTAGGTATCCTTTCTTAGTTGTCACCCTTGTCCTTCTCTTCTTTCTCCATTTGTTGATCTTTCTTTTTGGTGCACATACTTGAAGCAATAAAGGTTTTTTTTCTGGGGGTTGTCCCAACTCTTCCAACCATTCTAACTAAGAATCATCATTTTCTATAGGATTTCCTAATTTTGGGCATTCCCTTTAAGCCTATAAAGTGGGTGGAGTTGGGACTTCTGGGTCCAAACTTGCTTACACTAAAATTTTTGAAAATCGGATCAATTCCTCTTGAGAGGGAGCATATGATTCTATTGTCTTCCTTAGAGATTTATGAACCAAATCTCTTATTTGATTAGGAATAAACTCCAATGAATTCTTGGTATAGGTTGGATAATGGGAACCTAAAGGGGTCATTTTCCTAGAAGACGATGGAGCTACATTTGGTGGCTGAGCAATTGCAATTTGTTTATGATTCATTTTTCTCTTAAGTGTCTGTCATTGCTCCTCTCTTTTAGGAGTTGGGGGTGATGGTTAGGTATTCTTCTTACAATATTTATCAAATTGGTCGTATTAATGAAAAAAAATACACTTGAAGGGAATTTATTCATAAAATAATTGAAATTTTAATCATATAGTAAATATATTTTAAAAATGAAAAAATTATTAAAGGTAAATCAAATTTTGAAAGCTTGTGTGTTTGGCCATGCCGAGGTTCTAAGATTTGCAACACTCCTTTAGAAAGTGAGCCACCTAAAGGGTTGCACCACCCTAGTGTCATGCCCCATATTATTATAAATAAACAATAATAATAAAGAAGTAAATTTAATTATCATAATAAATACTTGAAAAAAAACAAATACTAGGTAATAAAAGAAAGGGGTAAACAAGCAAATGTAATTTATGGAAAAACACTAAAATAAGATAAGTTTATGAGAAAAGATAAAGAAATAATTCAATAATGACAAGTGGATCCTAATGACGAAGAAGAATGTAAGGTACCAGATGTAATATACTATCCAAAAACGAGAATATTCAAACACTATCAATGGAACAACATAATATTGAGAAGAAAAACACAAAAAATGATACCTTTATTCAAGAAATAAATGTTCACTTGCCTTTACGAAGGGGAAACCTACAACAGAGAAAATATCTATTACAATAATTCTCAATACAAAACTTTACATTCCTCCTACTCTTATTTATATTAATTCTATCTTCTAAATAACCTTCTAGAGAAATATCTTTCTAGAAGTGAAATCTTCTATCAGGTCTTCTTACATTGACTTGTTCCCATTTATTAAATAGGCCTTATAAACTAATGTCAGAATTTATTACATCGAAAATATATTATTCTCTTATGTTAGGGGTTAGGGAGTTTAGGTCCCTAACATGCCCTCCCCCTTGAAAAAAATCCTTGTCCTCAAGGATTGAGATGAGGAAATTGTTGTAGAATGGTGGAGGGATCCCAGGTGGCATCTTCTGCTCTTATATCCTGCACTGATGTAGATGATGCTCTCGTTGGTCCAAGACTGATTGGGGATGCAACCAAATGAACCTTCTTCATCCAACTCAGGGAGACTGGTTTGAGTTTGGAACATAGTTCCAAACACCTTATTTAAGCATGAGACATGAAAAACATGATGGATCTTAGAATCAATGGGCATAGCTAATTGGTAGGCGACTGGCCCTAAGAACTTGAGAATTGTATAAGGACCATAAAATTTGGGAGCAAGCTTTTGACAATGGTCATATTTGAGTAAATTTTTCTTATAAGGTTGTAGACAAAGAAACACTTGGTCCCCTTCAACAAATTGACATTTATAACGACCTTGATCAACTTGTTGCTTCATGCGATTTTGAGCCATCACCAATTTTTTTTTGAGGGTATGGAGAATGGCCTAGCGTATTGTTATATTTTTGTCAACCTCTTGAACCTTCAAGACACATGGCATGCATGAGATAACCGATGGTGGAGTTTTTCCATATACTTCTTCAAAATGAGTCATGAGAGTAGTTGTATGGTAAGATGTGTTGTACCACCAATCATATAGTGGTAAACACCGAGCCCACAAATGTTTTTGGTTAGATGAAAAACACCTCAAATATGTTTCCAAACACTTGTTGACAATTTCAGTTTGGCCAACAATCAGGGGATGATAGGTGGTGATGAGATGAAATTGGGTTCCCTATAGATTGAACATTTTTTCCCAAAACTTGTTGGTGAACTGGGATACATGTTAGAGACATTAGAATGAGGAATGCCATGAAGTTTGAAGAGATCCAATGTGCCTAGTGATTTGAATTTTTCTCCCTTGTTGTGTTGACATACATCACATTTAACCACAAAAGTGCAAACGTCTTGTTTCATACCATCCAAGAAAAAAAATGTTTGATCCTTTCATAGGTTTTGGTAAACCATGAATTCTCATCCGTGGGTGAAGAATGAATATTAGACAACACCATGGATTTAAGTTGCGACTGTTTGCTTAAATATAGAAGGCCTTTGTAGAGAAGCTCATTATTGTTCCAAGAGTACCCTAGAGAAGTTGGAGAATGTTCTTTCAATTGTTGGATCAAGGGAGATATTTTTGGGTCTTGTAGCCATTCCTAGAAAGAATCTTGGAGCTAATCTGGTACAATTAAGGAGAGGGAAAAGAGGGACCCTTCTTCATATATTTTGGAGAGAGCGTCAATGAACACATTTTATTTTCCTTTCTTGTAAATGATCTCATAATCATAGCTACATATCTTGGTCATCCATTTTTGTTGCTCCGGGGAGGAAATTCTTTGTTACATAATACTTGAGGCTTTAGTGATCAATTTTAATATCGAAGTGTTTCCCCAATAGATAATGATGCCAGAGATACATGGCATGCAAAATGGACAATATTTCATTTTCATAGATTGATTGGCCCAAATGTTTGTATGAAATAGTGAAGGCCAAAGGCCGACCATCTTGCATGAGGACTACCCCAATTACTTTTACCAACACATCACATCCCAAGAAAAAAGTCTTGGTGAAATTTGGGAGTTCCAGGAATAACATAGTGCACATAGCTATTTCAAGGCATGGAAGGAGTGATCGACTACTAGAGTCGAAGTGAAGGAATTATTTTAAAGGAGAGCAGTGAGAGGTGTTGCATTTTTTGCATAATTCTTAACAAACTTGTGATAATAACCTGTTAAACCCATAAATCCACACAAGCTCTTAATATTTTTAGGGTGAGGCCAATCCTGCATAGCTTCAATTTTTTTAGGAACCACCCTTACACCATCCTTGCCAACAATATGACCCAAGTCATACACTTCTGAGGCTCCAAAGTCACATTTATATTGTTTGAGGAAAATTTAGTGCTGAGAGAGTAGATGGAGAAATTGATCCACATGGGCGAGATGGGATGTCCAATTTTTACTATAAATGAGAATATCGTCAATGAAAACAAATACAAACTGATGGAGAAAAGGAGAAAATACATTATTTATGAGACTTTGGAAAGTGGAAGGGGAATTACAGAGGCCAAAGGGCATGACCAAGAACTCATAGTGACCCTCATGAGTTCTAAATGTATTATTGGGAATGTATTATTCTTTCATATGGATGTGGTGGTAGCCAGAACAAAGATCAAGTTTAGTAAAGTACTAAGCACCACTCAATTCATTTAAGAGATCGTCAATGATAGGAATGGGAAACATGTCTTTCATGCAGGTGAGTTTGTTGAGGCAACGAAATTATAGACACATGCTCCAAGTACCTTCTTTCTTGAGAACCATGACCACAGGAGAAAAATAGGGGCTGGTACTGGGATGGATAACACCCACTTCGAACAATTCTTGAATGATTTTCTCGATTTCGTTCTTCTGGGAAAAGGGATGACGATAAGGGAGAACATTGGGAGGAAGATTTTCGAGGACAAGAGAAATGTCATGATCATGAACACCAGGGGAAGGGGTAAGTACCTGGGGAATGGAAAAAACAACTTGGTATTTGGATATGATATATTGGAGGTTAGGATTCATAGAGGGTGTCTCAACTGCTTGAATGGAATGGTGTTGGGAAATAATACCCGAATGACCTTATTTGAGAATATTTTCCATTCGATGGGAACTGATG
This sequence comes from Picea engelmannii, assembly GCA_009831015.1. Lineage (NCBI taxonomy): Eukaryota > Viridiplantae > Streptophyta > Pinopsida > Pinales > Pinaceae > Picea > Picea engelmannii. The sequence continues at coordinate 1,100,232 of ML780452.1, read as the reverse complement.
ATCTCAGGGGAACCTGTCATGATTCCTTGAAACTGATATTGTTGTCCCTCTTGTTGGAATTACATGGTTAATTCCTTAAAATCCATGAGAATGGGACCTAGAGTGTGTAACCATTCAATGCCTAGCACAATGTCACAACCACCCATGTATATAACAAACATATGGGATTTCAGGCTATACTGACCAATTTGGAGCCACACATTTTCACACTATCCTCCACATTTCTTAGACCCTCCATTGGCAATCATGATTCAAAAATTATTGACGACACGTATATAAAAATTTACTTATTGGGAAATGGGGTGATGAATAAAATTATGGGTGCTACGACTATAAAAAAGGATGATGAATTTTTTATTCTTAATGTAACCAATTAACTTGGGGGTCTGGGGAGAAGAGAAGCCAGTGAGGGAATTTAGTGAAATCACCAGTTCAAATTATGGTGAATCAGAGGGTGGAGTCAAATCAACGGGGGGTGGTAGCTCTTCCACAGGGGGAAAAACTACCTCCTCTTCATAAACATCCTTAGTCATGGCCATAAAAATATTTTGTTCCTTACACTTCTTCCCTGGAAAATATTTTTCATCACAATTATAGAAAAGATCCTTGATTTGGTGTTCAACCATTTCTTCCCAGGTTAATTTTTGTATCTTGAGGGAGTTTTCAGGAGGAGTATGAGTGGTGGGTTTAGGGAGAGGAAGAAAATATGGTTTTATGGTCTGGGAGGAGATAATCTATTGGTCTTTGTGGGCTCACTGAGTAACTTCCAACCAAGTTTTGGGGTGGTCCATGAGAACATGGGCACAAATTCCATCTTTCAGACCATTGATAAAGTTTTCCTAGAAGAAGTCATCTGACATGCCCTCTGTTCGAAAATCCAAGTGCTCAAAGGTTGCAATAAAGTATTCCATTGTCCCAGACTACTTCAACTTGGTCAATCAACCCAAATGATGGGTGTTAGAGTCAAAGCGGTCATAAAGATCTGCAAGAAACTGTCTCCAAGCCAAACACCCTTGGCATGCCTTTCTACGACAGTGCCACCATTGCCAACATTCCAGATCCAAATGTAGGATACCATAACAAATCTTCGCTAAATCATTAGTAATTCTATGCAAAGAGAAATAATGTTCCATTTGAGTGACCCATCCTATTAGATCCGAACCATCAAATCTGTTCACCTCAATTCCGGGAAGACAAAAGTCTCGAGGAAGGTGGGTGGAATGAGGACCTTCGTAATGGGAAGAGTCATTGACGTCCTGATAGGAAGGTTTTTTAGAAGTGGTTGGGTTAAGGGAGTTTTTCATCAATTGGGCAAGTGTGCCTTTGATGTCTTTGATGTGGACACATTGGTCTTGTAGGGTCTGAATAAAGGAATTGAGCCTGCAAAGGTTGGAATTGATAGTCTTGATGTCCTCCTTGTTCTGGAGATTGTCGACTATCGAGGTATTGAGTTCTTGGGCACAGGTGGTGGCCATTTGGGTAGAGGAAAAAATAGGTAGATGGGTTCGCATGAAAAATATTATAGGTGAGGGGTATCGTGACAGACAGGGAAAAGAGAGGAATTCAAAGGGATATGTGGAAAATAAGGGTGTCAGGAAGGGTGGGTGGGACCATAGCTAAAAAATGGTGACAGGTGATAGATATCATGGTGAAAAGGGGAATCCAATGGGATAAGGCCCAAATAAGGGTGTCGGGAAAGGGGGCTGGGTCCACTAAAAATAATTGTCTTAAAAATGATAGGTACCACAGGAATCAAAGAAAAGATGGGAATCTAGTGGGATAGGTCCCAAATAAGGGTGTCGGTGGGGCCTCTATACTCTTAGTTTTTTACTCATGCGAAGTTATACTCTAATATGAATAATATTGTAGTGACGAAATGCCCAAATTATTAACAGGAAGAAATTTGTAGTAATTTCGCAACTCGAATGCAGGAGGCAAGGTTGCATGACGATAGATCTTATTTTCTCCTTTTCTATTATGTTTTCGTCCCAAGGGTTAGGGTGTTGAGGGTTTCTATAGACAAGGGTTTTACCTGTGCTATAATTATCTAATATACGTGCGGAGTCGAACAATAGTACTCGGCCTAATATCTCAGGGAACCAACTAAGAAGGCTAGAGTGTACCCTTAGTTGTACTACCCGATTACTCATGTACTAGAGAGTATCTTATCAAGTGTTTTTCTCGATGAAACTATAGCAGTCAGGTGGTCGATCAATTTATCTATGGAGGGATTAAGAAGATATAGGCCAATCCATATACAGGTGTTGTCTGATGCGCTACCACTTGAAGGGGTACCAACATGGGTTACAAGGGTGGCCAACTATGTGAGTTTAAGAACCACTTGTATTTCTTACATGTATGATTCCTTGACCACGAATTTATGTGCTTAACGACAAATCTTTGTAGTTTTAAGATGTCGGAACATGTCTCTACCCTGGAAAAATAAACCCATAATTTGTGCCAAGGAAAGTGCTTTGATACCACTTGTAAGGTACTGGATGTAATATAATATGTAAAAATAAGAATATTCAACAGATATCAATGGAACAACAGAATATTGAGAAGAGTAACACCAAATAAGATACCTTTATTCAAGAAAACCATGTTCACTTTCCTCTTCAAAGGAGGCAACCTCCAATAGAGCAGAGCTCTATTACAATAATTCTCAAGACAAAACTTATCATGCCTCCTACTCTTATTTTTACTAATTCGGTCTTCTAAATTACCTTCTAGTGGAAAATGTTTCTAGAAGTGGAAGCTTCTATTAGCTCTTCTTACATTGACTTGTTCCCATTTATTAAATAGGACTTACAAATTAATGTTGGCCTTTATTACATCGAAAATATATTATTCTACCTATGTGAGGGGTTAGGGAGGTTAGGTCCCTAACAAAGAATGAGAAGAAGACATCTCTTATGGCTTGGAAAATAAGGACAAGGATAAGGAAGAGGAGGCATGGTAATATATTGAGGGCTTGGGGTGACCTGGAGATTTAGACTAGAAAGGTGTACGGTTGCTTCAGATCGCTCTTTTCTTTATTGATTTAGAGTTTTTGGATGAAGTTTTAGATGATTAATACCAGGTCTTAGTTTTCTATCCTAGATTTATTACGCGAGTTGTTAAATCTACGTTAAAACTTATTGAAGATATAATATTGTAATCCTAGTTCAAAAATTGTATAAATAACTATGCATATTAGTTCCAGTCGTTAATATATTGTAGTTTAAATTCCATTATAATTTTGTTTATGAGGTATTTTATTAGCTTGCGTTTAATTTTCATTATAAATCATTATTATGTTGATACACTGGAATGATGGATTAATGAACCTTTTAATTACAAAATCTGATATGATGGTTAGGAATTGAAGATGCTTGTGTATTCTTAGTGTCTCTCAAAATCAATGAATAAGATTTCTAGCCCTTGGATTTATGAATCCTTCTGCTTATGATATCAACTATTTCACTTTTACATAACATAATTAAAAAATTACTAAAATGAGTTATCAATTGCCACTAAGCATAATTTAACAAATCCAAGAAATATTAATCCAAATTTAACATTTACCTTTTTCATTATTAAGTTTTTACAACTATTCACATGTACAACAGAAGTGGAGTGCAATCGTTTAGTATTTACGTTTTAATTTTTACCAATTTACACCTTAACCTATAGTGTCAACTTATGAATTACATTTCCCCATGTTTTTCCATATCTCCATACAGCTAAGGATCGCAGGTGTGGCCAGACGTTTCTGGAATTGAAGCTTGCATGTGGTAATGGAGGATGTCAGGCATCGTAAAATGCAATGGTAGGTGGAAGGTGTACAAACATATATCTATAACCCTCTATTATCCCTAGTAGTAAATGTATACAGGTGATCCTCACACTGCCCAGGAAACGCCTAATCTTCTCCAGACCACAGGTATGACACAAAGTATTTATCTTTTTATATATTATTGTGGTTTTATGACAGTGTAATTAACACCATTGTATGGACATAGATCTCTAACCCTCTGTGCTCCCTGGTAGTAAATGTATGCAGGTGATCCGCAAACTACCAGGAAATGCCTAATATACTCCTATGCAGATGATCCACACACTGCCTAATATACTCCTATGCAGATGATAAAATAGCACCCTGCAATGGATTAGACCCGGGTTTGATTTCCAGTAATGCAACTGTAAAAATTTATCATTTTTTTGCAATGTATATGTGAATTATAGTCTTAACGAAAAATTTACATTTTTTTGCACTGTATACTTGAATTATTGTAATGAGTGAACACGGTAGAAAATGTGTTGCATGTAGTCTCTTTTCCGAGGATTCTATGGTCCGATGATTGGTGCAGAGGTGTAGAAATTTATCATTTTTTGCACTGTATATGTGAATTATAGTCTTGAACAAAAAATGTACATTTTTTGCAGTGTATACTTGAATTATTGTAATGAATTATGGTTCGATGCTTATTGGGAAACAAAGCTTTTGCCTTTCCTCAATTCTAAAGCGTAGTCACTTTATTTTGTATTGGTACTTCTCAACCAAAATTCTCAACCAAGCATGTGGTCTAGATACTAAACTCAATCATGTGGTCTAGATACTAAACTCTAATAATTCAAACAAATAAATGTATAACAAATTTAATTTAACTAAGTAATATTGATACACATAACTAAAACTTTCATAAACAAGGTTGTGTGGCAACGTAGTCCCTATCGGGTTGAATTGGGATGGGAAAAAGTAGCAGAGGTAGATGAAAATTGCAGTGGAGATGTGACAAGCAGCATGAAGCACAGGTGGTATCCATGCAGTAAATGACACGTGCCCTCTAGAGCCCCATTTAGTTTTTGAAAGTATATAACAAAATATAATTTCTGCATAGTGGAAAATAAAAAATTATGATGACGTAATATGAAAGGAGATAAAAAAACAGTTTAATTTGATATATATTAAAAAAGTTACATGTTTCTGGAAATTTAAATGCATTTGTCATATAGACTGGTGGAAGATAAAAATGTATGAGGACATAAATATAAAAGGAGATAAAAAACAGTTTTATTTGAAATATATCAAAAAATAAAATTTTGTTACCTATTCCTGGAAATTTCAATGCATTTGTCATATAAAATGGGATTGGGGCTCTCGTGGACCATAAGAGAAATATGTACAAGAAAAAAGACTGTAGAAAGAATAAGTGGGTGATGGTAGAGTGTAATACCTGAAAATAATAAATTGAAAGGTATCAATCTTTGGCTAGACATTTCTATTTAAAAAAGTGGAATAACTGGGTTGATAAACAAAGAAGGATGTGATTAATAGACTTACAGTGATGGTACATATGACCCATTTTGCTATTTTATTGTTGATTCATTTTCATTGATGTCGTCGACGACTGTTGGAATCGTGGCAATTGCCTGTTTCCTTTCGTCAACGACCTGCTTCAATTCCCTTTCGATCCATTCTTCAATGTAGCTTCTCATTGGGGCGACATTGATCTCATTCCAGATTTTAATGTTGAAAAGTTCCTTTTCTAATTCCCCGAAGTCGATAGAAATCTTACACGGAGCCTGATCAATTTCTTCATTATGTACTGAATATTCGACTAGCCAGTCATCGGAGTCATCTTGACCATATTCAAGGATGCTGTAAAACTTTTCCAAAGACAACGCCTTAAAAATATCAACCTATTTATCGAAGTCTTTCCTAGTTAAGGGAAATGAGTTAACGATTAAGTTGGGGTTTTGGAAGTCGTTGGTCCTTTCGGCTAAGTTTATTCTGGACAACTTTGTGAATAATTTTTCTTTATTTTATATGGCTTGTTCACATGACTTAACAATGAGATGAAGGTTCTTCATTTTTCTTTCCAGCATGCATTTAAATGACTTATCCGGTTTTGGGATAGGAGATCTTGTTGTCTTCTTCTTGTTTCGGTCATGTTGTTGACAATGGTGCCAAAAGGAAGGACCGTGTTTAAATATAAATTTATTCATATTTTAACTTCGCCTGCAAATGTTCGAGCAAATTATGTGCCCTTGTTCCAAGGGAAGCCATGGTTTTTTATGTTTCCCATGCCTCAGTAACCATGCAAGATACCAGATATATAAAATATGCAGAACAGAAACGAAATGCTAGAAATAACAGAATAACAGTAAAATATCCAGCATAATCTTCACAATACACATAAATGATATACGAAATAGCAACAAAAATAACACTTGAACAGAAATAGCACTTGATTCAGATAGCAATGTTCACAGGCCTCTTCGAGGGGG
>ML780452.1:1044819-1076053 GCA_009831015.1 Picea engelmannii | reverse complement strand
GAATCCATGACCTCACTCCTAGTCAATAGGTGTGAAAAGAGGTCATCTCTATAGCCTCACTCTTGTCCACGCAGGTGTGAAAAGAGGCTATCCACAAGTTCCAAAAAAAAAAAATCCCAACTGTCCTCTGCAAAAATATGCCCTCTAAAAACCACTGAATGAGTCAATGGATTTCCTCAAACATCTTCCAAGAATATGTATATGACAACTAACACATATGTTGTCCAAACTACTCAAAAATCAACCACCTCAGCTCTGATACCATGAAGATTTTCTGCTACTTTCTCTGCTATTACACCATCCGACACTAGATGGGGAGACCAAGTTGATGAGGACCGATTGTCACATATCATTGATTTAGAGGGATATTAGACTCAGTGCCCCTAGACATCTTCAGAGTGGGTTACTGGTCCACCTAGTATAGCTACAGTTTCAGATCAGTTGAGTAGATAGAGAGTTGGTGCTACAGCTTCAGTGCATAAGAGGTTGATGAGGAGGAGCAGTAGGGCACCACGGTGGCTTGAACCTCACATAATTAGAATCATAAGTCAAAGTGAAATTAGAATCATAAAGTAAAGTACAAGGGTAATAGTCTTCCCCCTTTGTGCTTAGAGACTCATAAGCACACGGGGACCACTTTCCAAGGTACCCAAATTACACCATCTAGCACTATATGGGGAGACCGAGTTGATGAGGATCGACTGACGCACAACAGTGATTCAGAGGGAGATCAAACTCAGTGTCCATGACATATTTAGAGTGGATGACTGGTCCACCCAGTATAGCTACAGTTTCAGAGTAGTCGAGTAGACAGAGAGTTGGTGCTATAGCTTCAGTGCATCAGAGGTTGATGAGGAGGAGCAGCAGGGAACCATGGAGGCTTGAGCCTCACATTGAACATATCTACCAAAAACACAAGCACAAGATCTACAACACGTAGAATGTTGAGATTTGGGTACCTTGGAAAGTGGTCCCCATGTGCTTATGAGTCTCTAATCACAAAGGGGGAAGACTATTACCCTTTTACTTTACTTTATGATTCTAATTTCACTTTGACTTAGGATTTTTAAGTCAACAGTGAAATATGTCACTTAAGTCATAAAGTGACAATTAATTCACAATGTGGGTGAATTAATAGACATAAAGAAACTAAGGAAAGTGGGTTTCCTTAGTGAGATTATTGGAGTTGATCTCACCCATTAATTAGACTTGGCTAGATCTAATCTAGTCCATTGATCTTTTAGGGTTGGCATGAGAAGGCTAAAGAGAGGGTAAGGATATTTTTGAGTCTCATTCTTCACTTGAGAGTTTTGGAGAAGAGAAGAGGGGCTCAAATCTTGAGGAGAAGGAGGGCACACTTCATGAGGGTTTGAGTAAAACCCTTGAGAGATTGAGGAGAATATTGAGGTTGGTTTGAGCTTGCATGGAGAGAATTTCCATGGAGACATGGTTTCCATCTCTGAGAGGGAGCATTTTCATGGAGGAAGGGCGCATCTTGAGGAGGAGGGCACATTCTGTTTCCTTCATTTTCTCATTAGAGAAGGAGGACTTGTCAGATTGAGATGATATCTGATGCATAGGGAGAGGAGAGCTTGGGTGCTTGTTTCTTTGGAGAGAGACATTATGTTTCTAGCTCTGTTTATTTTTGGTGATCATTTCTGCTAGGAAGAGGGCACACATGTTGAGAGGACTGGAAGCTACCTGGTAGCAGATCTTCTTGGAGGATTCAAGCTCTAACAGTTTCAGTGGAGAGACATCATAGGAGAGAACATTCTTGTGGAGGGATTTCTTCATTGGGTTACTGATGAGCTAAGGCACTTCAGTTCAGTGCAGAGGGAAACAAAGGGAGAGGGCGCACCATAGTTTGGGAACTTCTTTCTCTGGTTCTTGTGGAAAGGCTTGTGAGTAGCTTGCTATGTATACAAGTTCCATTGTATTTCATTACTTGTTATATCTCTTGATTTGATCATCATTATATAGACATATATCCCAAACTGGTTTTCCCCGGGGGGGTTTTATCCAGGGTCATTTTGATCAAAAATACCTTTGTACAAAAATGCATGTGTTAGTTTCTTAGATCTGTTCATTTTCAGCTGTAAATATCTTTAGGTTTGTTGTACTTATTTTAGTATGCATGTGCTAACTTCTGGTTACTAGAACTACATGCTAGAGAACCTAAAATTGGAAGTGCAACCGTAAAAAATCAGCAAGAATTTCTTGGATTGTTGGCTGTCCTAAAAAAACAGAAAACATTATCATAACAGTTGAAACTTAGAGTGAATCTATCGTCAAAGACAGACCCAGTTGACAAGCTTGATAGGACCTGAAAATCTTCATGGTATCAGAGCTGAGGTGGCTGATTTTTGAGCAGTTTGGACAACATATGTGTTGGCTGTCCTAAAACAGCAGAAAACATTATCATAACAATTGAAACTTAGATTCAATCTGTGGTCAAAGACAAACCCAATTGAGAAGCTTGATAGGACAGTTGGGCAGTTTTGTTTTTGCACTTGTGGACAACCACTTTTCACACCAAGAAGGTGTGAATTTTACAAGTCCTATCAAGCTTTCCTTCTAGTTCTGTCTTTGACCACATAAAGGCTCTAAGTTTAACTGTCTTCTGGATTAGTTGTTGTTGTTTTATAATAGCCAACAGTCCAAAACTTTATGCTGATTTGTTATGGTTATGTTCTCAATTTTGGGTGCTCTAGCATGTCGTTTTTGTCACCATAAATTAGTACATGCATCTCAAAATAAACATAAAATGCCTAAACATCGTTTACTACTGAAAATGAAACAGATCTAAGAGACTAATACATGCATTTGTAGACACAGGTATTTTTGGTCAACATGACCCTGGATAAAACCCCCTCAGGGAAAACCAGTTTGGAATATGTATGTATATATGAGGAAAGAAGATGATGGAATAAATTAAGTACAATATATGAAAGAACCAGATACAATAGCAGCACAAACTAAGATGATATACAAGCTCAAAATCACCATATGCACCCTAGAATGGTGCACCCCTCATACAAACTGCCAAGGTGGAGATCTTCGGTGTGATGTTGAGATCTAGATGGTCTTGGATAGATGGAGAGTCAGTGCCATTTATAGATCATACACATTGAGTAGATCTGTGACATAGTCCACTTTCAGCGATCAGGGTACAACCATACTCGTTGAGCATATGCCAGGAGGCCAACATGTTCACTATAAGGATGTTATTGGTCATGACGAGCACTTTCCTTGGTAAGAGGGAGTGTTGAGATTTGTGTACCTTGGAAATTGGTCCCCATGTGCTTATGAGTCTCTAAGCACAAAGGGGGAAGACTATTACCATGGTACTTTACTTTATGATTCTAATTTCACTTTGTCTTAGGAGTTTTAAGTCAAAAGTGAAATATGTCACTTAATTCATAAAGTGACAATTAATTCACAATGTGGGTGAATTAATAGACATAAAGAAGATAAGGAAAGTGGGTTTCCTTAGTGATATTATTAGAGTTGATCTCACCCATTGATTAGACTTGGCTAGATCTAATCTAGGACATTGATCTTTTAGGGTTGGCATGAGGAGGATAAAGAGAGGGTAAAGATATTTTTGAGACTCATTCTTCACTTGAGAGTTTTGGAGAAGAGAAGAGGGGCACAAATCTTGAGGAGAAGGAGGGCGCACTTCATGAGGGTTTGAGTAAAACCCTTGAGATCTTGAGGGGAAGCTTGAGGTTGGTTTGAGCTTGCATGGAGAGAATTTCCATGGAGCCATAGCTTCCATCTCTGAGATGGAGCATTTTCATGGAGGAAGGGTGCATTTTGAGGACGAGGGTGCATTCTGTTTCCTTCATTTGCTCATCAGAGGAGGAGGACTTGTCAGATTGAGATGAGATCTGATGAATAGGGAGAGGAGATCTTGGGCACTTGTTTATGTGGAGAGAGACATTCAATTTCTGCCTCTATTTATTTCTAGTGATCATTTCTACTAGGAGGAGGGCGCACATGTTGAGACGACTGGCAACTACCTGGTAGCAGATTTTATTGGAGGATTCGAGCTCTGACAGTTTTGGTGGAGAGGCAGCACAGGAAAGGAAATTATTGTGGAGGGATTTCTTCATTGGGTTACTGATGAGCTAGGGCACTTTAGTTCAGTGCAGAGGGAAACAAAGGGAGAGGGTGCACCACAGTTTGGGCACTTCTTTCTCTAGTTCTTGTGGCAAGGCTTGTGAGGATCTTGCTATGTATACAGGTTCCATTGTATTTCATTACTTGTTGTATCTCTTGATTTGATCATCATTATATAGACATATATCCCAAACTGGTTTTCCCTGGGGGGGTTTATCCAGGGTCATGTTGACCAAAAATACCTGTGTACAAAAATGCATGTGTTAGTTTCTTAGATCTATTCATTTTAAGCTTTAAATATCTTTAGGTGTGTTGTACTTATTTTAGTATGCATGTGCTAACTTATGGTTACTAAAACTACATGCTAGAGCACCTAAAATTGGAAGTGCAACCGTAACAAATCAACAAAAAGTTCTTGGACTGTTGTTTGTCCTAAAACAGCAAAAAACATTATCATAATAGTTGAAACTTAGATTCAATCTATGGTCAAAGACAGACCCAGTTGACAAGCTTGATAGGACCTGAAAATCTTCACAGGAGCCATTGAGATGCTCTTCAACATGAATACAAAATTGATTACCATGCTTTTGTTTTAGGAAATCCTTGCATTTTTCTCCTCGATGGATCATCCCATGGTAAAATTGATAGTTCTTAGAAGCTTCCCATGAGGAAGAAGACAAAAAACGTTGCAGGGAAAATGGAATAGCTCTTAACTAAAAGTTAGAACACACTAAGAAATTGCCTCTCCACAGTCGAAAAATTCAGGGACACAGGTTGCACGTGAAATTCCAGAGGCCCAAATTAGTCCATTCTAGGTGGAAGGATATGACTAGTAGGAATATTCTATTCACTAATGGGAGTTCTAGTCCTCATTCCCTAATATGTTAATTGTATATCCAGAGAGCAGGACAATGGTCCTGCAATTGAATAGTTTTTTGGCTTGAAATATATCTCTGGGAGCATCAACATATCATGTTCTTATATTAAAAGACTTCCGCCCAGAATAGACTAATTTGGACCTCTGGAATTCCTACTTTCGAGATGCAAAGAGGCTATTGTGTTCAACATCGGTTTCTTTTCTAAAACTCCTTCTTTTGGTGTTGTTGGGACCGCCATCGTTGAGCCAGGAAGTTCCACCCATTATGGTTGATTTCAATTTGGGCGAGGGAGTGGGAACAATCTCTCCATTGCCATCATCCATTGTCGTATCATCGTCCATCATATCATCCTCTTCCGGCTCGGAATCCATGATCTCAACCTATGTGCCAGCCATCAATGTAACTGGGCAGGTTGTCTGAGTAGATAGGGTTGCCTTGGAATTCTTTGGCTTGAAATATATCTCTCGGTGTACCAAGGGACCATCTCCTTTTTTTCTCCTGGGCAGAGGGAAATGAGTAGTAAGAATATGCGCTGGAATACTGGAACCTCTGGCCATCATGCCCGAAGGTGTTTACTATATCTAGACATAACTACTGCCATAAATTAAAGATAATTTTCGTTTTCTCCAGACGATGTTTGAAATGAAATTGGGGAGGGATAATATAACCCTTCGCAAATCTTGGTTTAATGTGTATCAATGAAAAATATCCTCGAGTCTTTCGTTGATCAATGACAATCCCCAGGGTTTGTGCGTAATGAGATGTTACCATTAAATATTACTAATTACATATTTAGAAAAAAGTGCGAAGGTGGCGGTGACGATGAAGAGCGATTAACAATTAGATATTTCTTAAAGGCACCAACCGACCGCCACACGAAATATATTGCATCATGTTTGAAATGAATACTTGGAAAGGATAACACTCTTCTCCACAAATCTTGGTTTAATTTGTAGTAATGACAAATCCTCTCCGGCCTTTCGGACATTAATGACAATCTTAACGGTTCCTGCACGATGAACTACTAGCATTAAATCTTAATAATTGCATATCTAGAAAGAATTATGAAGGTAGTGGGGATGGCAAAGAGTGACCAAGCATTGTACATTTTGTCCACCCGCCAACTCGTGAAACAGATTCCAAGAAATGCCAAAGTATGGAAAGCAGTCGGGCGGGTTACAAAAAAAGGGTCACAAGATATACCTAGGAGACGTGAGGGGTCGATGGTCAAATTGTATGTCAGTGACAGATTTTGGATGTCAATTTGTATATTGCGGAATTTCGAGTGTTATTTGTACGTAGGGGAACAGTGGAAGAACAATGTTGAGAAAACAATTTTTATATTGTGAAACTTCAGGTGTTGTATATAAAAGCATGAGACATTCGAAAAAAGGACCAATTAAACAGAAAGAAAAAAAAAGAGAGATGAATGGGAATTTGTTTGCTAATTTTTAAATCATGGAAGTCTGAGTGTTGTTTATAGGTGACGAAACAATGGAAACGCAATGTTGAACCCGCCTATCTGGGAACCCGCGATTCAAAAAGTTTCTTCAATGTGAAATGGGGAATCAGTCGGTCGGGCTGGTGATATAAAAGTAACAATGGAAATCTAAAGACGTGAATCCGCCAAATCCCGCACTTAGACATTTTCCAAAAAATGAGTAAGTAACCAGAAAGGCAAAGCAGAGGACAAAAAAAAAAAGTGGATGGCAATTTTCAGAAGAGGGAATTGTTGTAAGAAAGCCACATTGATTGTCTTAACAATAACTATGAAGTGCATTAAACATGATAACGGGTTCTTCAATCAAGGAATAGATACAACGAGCAATGTTTATAGTTTCCAGGATCTGTTTGCATAAGAGAAGCATCGAAAAGTTACAAGAAAATCAATTTTTGTATGTTTAAGTAAATTTTTTGTACTCTTAGCTTCACCGCAAGTATAACAGAAACAAATTTTAATTTTAATGGCCTCTCGTTCATATGATTGTTCCATTAGAATTCGCATAGTATATATTCATTTATTTCAAATTATTATAGGGAATTAATTTTACTAAGTTCATCGATCAAGAAAAAGTGCTAAAAAATTAGATAAATGGGAATTTGTTTGCTAATTTGTAGATCGTGTAAGTTCGAGTGTTGTTTGCAGGAGGCGGAATAATGGAAACGCAATGTTGAACCCACCTATCTGGTAACCCTCCTATTCGAAAACCCGCGATCCTAAAAGTTTGTGCAATATGAAACGGGGAAGTGATCGGTCGGGTTGGTGATATAAAAGTAAGTGGAAATCTGAAGACGTGAATCTGCCAACATCCGCACCTAGAATTTTTCCAAAAAATGAGTAAGTAACCAGAAATGGAAAGCAAAGGGCGAAAAGAAAGGGGATGGAAATTTTCGGAAGTGGTAATTGGTTTAAGAAATCCCCATTGATGGTTTTAACAACAACTATGAAGTGCATTAAACATGTGAACATGTTCTTCAATCAAGGAATAGATACAACGAGGCATGCTTATAGTTTCCAGGATTTTCTTGTATAAGAGAAGCCTCGAAAAGCTACAAGAAAATTTACGGTAGTCCATGGTTTTAATAAATAATTATACATACTAAATATGTACTTTTCTAAAGTATGGACATAAGATTTTATAGAGAATCTATGGATCCCTCATTCCATACTTAGCCACATTTTGGATCGTGGGTTCTCAGGCTAGCGGGCTCAAAATTGGGCCTCTATTGTTCTGTGTCCTACAAATAGCACCCAGAGTTCTGCGATATACAAATTGACAGGAGGACTTGCGGGTTGGTTGGTTCCACATTACACTTCTATTGTTTTGTGTCCTCCAAACAACACTCAGAGTTCTGCGATATACAAATTGACAAATAACTCCAAGGCTGGCGGGCTCAAGATTGCGATTGTTTACGGATGGTGATCGTATCAACTATATAACATTATCTAAAAACATTATTTCCAAATACTAAATTATTAATATTAAATATTGATATTGTACAATTTAATTACATAAAATTATTAAAGGATGTTAAATCTCTTATTTAAAAAAAAATGAAGTAAATAAAACAAAGATTTTTTAAATTCTATCACCGCAAGTATAAAAACGACGAATTTGAATTTTAAGGGCCTCTTGTTGATATGATAGCTCCATTGGACTTCACACAATATATATTCATTTATTTCAAATTATTCCAAGAGATTAATTTTACCAAGTTCATCGATCAAGGAAAAGTGCTAAAACAAGCCACATACTACATTTGCGTCACATAGGTTATATTAAAGGGAAAATCGTTTCCTCTATAGTTCTGTGTCCTACAAACAACACCCAAATTTTCGCGATATACAAATTGACAAGCAGACTTGCGGGCTGGCTGGCTAAAAATTGCACTTATATTGTTGTGTGTCCTCCAAACAACACTCAAAGTTCCACGATATACAAATTGACAGATGGACTCCAAGGTTGGCAGGCTCAAGATTGCATTTTTTTACGAATGGTGATCTCTATCAACTATCTAACATTATCTAAAAACATTATTTCCAAATATTGAAATATTGATATTGTACAATTTAATTATATAAAATTATTAAAGGATGTTAAATCTCTTATTTAAAAAAAATTGATGTAAACAAAACAATTTTTTTTAAAATTCTATCACTGCAAGTATAACAACGACGAATTTGAATTTTAATGGCCTCTTGTTGATATGATAGCTCCATTGGAATTTTCACAGTATATATTCTTTTATTTCAAATTATTCCAAGAGATTAATTTTACCAAGTTCATCGATCAAGGCGAGTGCTAAAACGAGCCACATACTATATTTGTGTCACAGAGCTTATATTAAAGGGAAAATCATGTCCTCTATAGTCTTTAAGACCATACAAAACACTGCGAAGATCCTGAATGTATTATTAATTTTCCAGAACAAAACATACAACCAAGAACCAAGTAAACTCCAAACAGGCCACAAGCAAGATCCCACAAGGTTCCATAGAGCAGCTCGCATCAACCTTTGCATCAAAAAATTTGATATATAAAGAAAACACGTTGTGGCATTGGTTTTCTCTTACATTTAGTATAGGTTCCCATGAGAAAATAACCAGGGCCATGGGATATGAACAAAAGTCTTCCAAACATAAGACAACACAAAACTAGCGGAGCTTCACCACTGCATGCTAGCTATAACCAGATCTCAAAATGGGGAACAATAATTTTTTCAATTACTATTTTACCATTAAGCAAGATCACTATGGACATTTTCTGCTGATAGTGCCATGATCTATCACTACCAGTTTTAACAATGCTAAAATTCCAATATTATTGGAAATTTCTAATGATTATACCTAGATGAGCAAGCTACTTTGACAGTTCAAAGGACGGGCCGAAGTTATTTACAATTGGATACTTTTTATGGGGTTTGTTTTCATGCTTCCCATTTTTGGACCGAACAATCGTATGCATGTGCAATCTCTATAGCGAGATCTGAAAATCTCAAGTTGATGTTTGAATCCATGCCGAGTTCATTTTTTTTTCAATTAGGGCATCGAGAAAATGCAGATACCATACCACAAATGTATAGTTCGAGACAAATTTTTATTTTATTTGGGCACCCAAAAGAAAATTGTAGAAATCGTGTCATGGCTAAATAATTGAAAAACAATTTTCCAACTTGGGCACCCAAAAAACGTGCAGGATCCTCCATCAAAGAAACAACCAGCTACCATGTTTGTTTTCTTTTATTTGCACACCGAAACAAATATGCAAAATCCTCATTGGGAGACACAAGAAAACATCAAAATAACAACATCGATTACATTTGTAATTAGATTCTCAAGTACTCGAGTCTGGTGAACATTCATCTGGGTGTTGAAGAAATATTGCAGAGATACATTGCAAAATTCTTACTGGGAGATGCAAGAAAACATCAAAATAACAACATCGATTGCATTTGTAATTAGATTCTCAAGTACTCGAGTCCAACGAACATTCATCTGGGTGTTGAAGAAATATTGCAGAGACACATGAGATATTTTAGTTTCCTTCCAAATCTTGATATGATTTTTTTTCTTGTTTGTTTTTTTTTCTTCAGCCGATATGAAATATTGCATTGTCCTCATTTAAGGTAAATTTGTTGTGTATCCTAAATTCGCACAACATGTAGACACTGCTTGCCTTTTTCTGTAGGCATGCTTCATATGACAATTCTGCTAACCCAGGAAGCACATCTTGTAACAGAGGCTGCCTAATTGTACAATGCACGGTTGTGTTTCCCATTGTTCGGATGGCAGCATTGAGGGAATGTCCATATATGTATGGACAGTTTTTACTGCATTGCAGAAAATCAATCGTATCATCACTTATCAAAGTGGAAGCAAAAGAAAGAGAGTTTCATTTCACACATACAGTCTCAAAGGGGGTCAAGTACGCATTTGTTGCAACCAAAACACCTTCAACCTGGAAATGTGAGCATAGGAATTAATACACTGAACAATATAATACACAACTGCAATGCCCCCCCCCCAAAAAAAAAAAAACGCAGAAATTTGATGAAGGCTATTTGTATTAGCAAAGTGAGGATGAATATGTAGATGTATATGCAAAACAATTGTAGAGCTAGTTAGTTTCTTCAGATCCTGTACTATGTCTTCTCACAACGCTGTTACAAATGTTTCTTGGGTTGTGCGAAAGATCCTTTCTCTAACATCCCTTTTCTTTTTTATATTTTTGAAGAGCATAAGTGGAAATTTCCCTTTATGCAATTGTTGTTCCATTGACGAAAACAAATTTGAATAGGTATCAAACAATTGCAGTTGCAACATGGAATAGTGCAATATTTGTGTAACTTAACCTATATACATGCACATGTGAAAGTAAAGGAAAAAAATGGATATGGAGAACGGTACCATTACCTTGTCATTGTCCGAATCTCCATATTTTATATGGAGAATGTGTTGCGAGCCAAGTTTTCTCGCTAGTGTGACAGTTGTACCAATGGTTCCGATTGGGTAAATGTCATTGCTCTGTGCAAGTTGGTTGATAGTTGCGTCCAAGACGAAATGATATTCTGAACAAATAGCGGGAATTTTTTCGACAATACTTGTTTCGTTGAGTGAAATAATCCTCATCACAATCACCACGGTCATATATTGTTTTGGGAAATATTTTAAATTTGTAATGGATATCCCATTACCCGACAATATCTTTTCTCCATGTTTCTGGACAAGTTGTGAAGGAATAGTCAGTGTGACTGTCGTCATGGCCTCCTTGTCTGTCATGTCAGCACACATAATGGATCTAGTTTTGTTTTCCTTGTACAAGTAGGTGCTATAGATGACCAATATGTCCCCGATGAACACTTGTCCAGTTCAACAGTTGTTCAAGCCATCTATTGATAATTCTTTGGGTGTTACAAGTTTATACCTGGTGACAATTTTTTAACTAGAAAATTAAAGTGAATGGTAGTGTGTATTATTTTTTTGTTTTCTTTTTTTCCTGGCATAAATTTACAAGTAGATGCACAACTTCGATGAACTATGGAGCTAGATTTTTGCAACCACGCCTCTTAGTCTATGGAACCTACATTATGTTCGGCATATCTCTTGTACTTGTTGATACTTCTTGTGAATTGCAAAGCATGTATTGCAGATGACATCAAAATATTCACCATGCCATAGATGAATAAATAGCTGAGGATATTTGTTTGGTAAACATACTAGGAACAAAATGTATGCATCTTTACCTTTGGCCTTGTCGGTTTGCTAATGTCTGGGATGATTGAATGCTCATGGCCATGTCACTAGTCCAACTTTTTATGATGCAAGCATGTGTAAATGAACATTAGAATAACTAAACAAGAATATGCATTGTATATTGTCCATAATAGTTCTTAATGTCACATGCAGGGTGGAAGAAAATGGAATACAAAATAGGGTGTCAAGGGATACTCAGGAAACATGAGGACACGAGGGTTAAATTGTATGCCTCTGATTTTTTTATTGGAAAAATGTGTGACAATAAATAGGGCGTGATGGTGGGGCACGACGACCAATCTGTATATTGCGGAACCCTAGAAGCCAGGGGCACAATCTTGAACCCTCCAGACTGGCACCCGTAATTGACAAAGTGGGTAAGTATGGAATAAGGTAGAAGCATGACCATAAATGTGAACCCGTGAGTCCTCCAACCCATGCACCAAGGCATTTTCAGAAAGACGACTAAGAAGAGCAATTAGAAAGCAAAATGGATAATAGAAAATGGAAAAATTAGAAATGGGGAGGGCACAAAGGCCCATTACTGCCAAGTCATCATTTTCTAGTCTAATATTATATGCCCCCACCCGCTTTGTATATTTAATTTACTATCATGATTGGTATACCTTTTCGAAGATTGTACCATAGAACCCTCTGATGTTGCATAGAAGAATTCATCTTCCTGTCCAACCAACATGTTTCTTTCAATGTAGCAACACCGAATATACAATGGACATGAAGGCAAGTTAGTATGAAGAAAGACATGCAAAAGAAAGAAAAATAGTTCTAGTTATTTCAATGTAACAACAAACAAAATATGATTCACATGAGAATAAGCAGAAAGATACATAGTATATACATACAGAACAAAAGGTGCAAAGAAGTAGAACAAGCACAACAAATACAAAGACAATAAATGAAATACTCAACACTGGAATATGAAATAAGAGTACAGGTATGCACCTCTGTAACTCCTCGTCTACATTTGCACGAAAGAGTCCATCATCCTCTCCAGTCATTATGTTTGTTTAAATGTAGCAATGCAGGAAAAATACAATGGACATGAAGGAAGTTAGTATGCAGGAAGACATGTAATGAAGATAAGTTATTATGTAGGAAGGTACGCAACATGTACATACAATAAACTAGGTGAACACACATATAGACAATAAATGAAATAAAAAACAACCTAACGTGAAATAACAGTACAAGGATGTACCTTTGTATCTCCTCGTCCACCGCTGCAGTCAAGACTCTATTGTTTTCTCCAGCTATTCTGTTTGTTTGAATGTGGGAACGCACAAAACACAATGAATATGAATGGAAGCCGGTATGCACCGGAGAACAAGTAATATGTACATACATTAAATGAGAATCAACGAATAGAATAAAAGATAGGCATAAACATGAACTTTTGTTTTTCTCCATCCATGGTTGTAAATATATAAAGTTTTTCCCTACCCAAAATATATTACAAGCCACAAAATATTAAGAAAGTGCATGTCCATAGCTAAACTATTTTGGTTTTTCGGGGCAAAGTATCTAGACATGGAAATATAATTTTGCACTCTCTTTGTTATACATATCATATCTCAAGTACAAGACAAATTGTATCGTGGTCACACCAGTCTGTGTAGAGGATAAAGAACATGTATTTTGATATGGGCACATTCCACCATACATGGTTTATAAGTGCATCTTGCACATGTTTTATTTTAACAAAAAAATAACAGAGATTGCAATTGCACATGTAGTTGTCCAATTATTTTTTATGCCACTATTTTCTATCATGTCAACACTGAAGTATCAACAAAATTTTACAGTAGAATAGATCTCGACCTTGCCAGAGATGGAAAATAACATAACCGCATCTCCACTCATGGGTGCAAGGTTTGAACACCGTAAATCGCCCAAATAATAATAATAATAATAATAAAACAACTCCAATTATCAGCGCAAGACCCCAACCCTGAAAATCCAAAGTAAACAAAAGAAAACATCCATAACCAAACCAGTGAGAAAGCACGAACAAGCCCAACTGTAGCCCTAGTGCCCCAAAATCATAAACTTGAGCCAAACAAAAACAACCAACAACCGACGAACCAACAAACCAGCGAAGAAGCAACAACCACTGAACCAATAAACAACATATGTATCTCCAACGATTATGAAACTGCAGCCAAAGCACAGAAGGAACCATAAACATACGATGAGCATGCCAATAGAAATAAGCAAAAATTCTTACTTGCAAACTCCAAACACTGAACAACAAACAAGGAATAGAAAATGAAATTATGGCATGGAAACTTACTCTGAAACGATCAAAGACAGAAGCACATGTTGAATTGTGAACCAAACAACAATAAGAAGAAGCAACCGAAAAACCAACAAAGAAGAAGCACCCACCGAACCAGTAAACAATGTATGTAGCTTCAACGATGACGAAATTGCATTCTAAGCCTAGAAGAAGTATGAAACATACAATGCCTATACAACTGGCGATGGACAACAATATTGTGCAAATTCACTGCAACATAGTATGGAAAATTTTGAGGAAAAATGTACTCTAAGAAGCCTATTTAGATAAACATTTAAGGTTGCCAGGATGTCTAAGGGCCTCATGGTATGAAAACATTTAAGTTGTCAAGCCTGTTTGAGGACCTCACGTCATGTAAACATTTAAGTTGTCAGGCCTATTCAAGCACCTCAAAAAAAGTGTCAACGATATAAACCTTCGGCATGCAAACATTTCAATACAAATACAAAGGAGTAATAATAATAATAGCACAAATAAAACAAATAAATCACAATAGAAGGTTATAAACTTTGGAATTATCGATCACTATAAACTTTGGATATCTAAACATTTCAATATGATTAGTACACATAATTTTTTTTACCGTACATGATAAAACTTTGGATATGGAAACATATAATTCATTGGCAATAACAAAGTTGGCAATAAGACCTCAAATCTATCATCCAATCAGATCATAACATATATGGTTTTTTTTATTATATAAAAAATAATGCTTTTAGTTTTGTATGTCGAACATTAGAAAGTATGAAAAAAATTGTATTCAAACAACAAACTAATATAAAGTCAATGAATTATTGATCGCTATAGTCCCTCTACGCCTTCAGCATGGACTAATAACTTAAAGTTGGGTAGCACATATTGATACACATAACTAAAACTTTCATAAATAACATAAAGTTGGGTATCACATGATAATAAGTAAGTATTCTATATTAACATATAATATTCAAAAATAAAGTATTCTATATTAACATATATGATCTTCAAAAATAAGTAAGTATTGTATATTAACATATGATCTTCAAACAAATATTATAGATGAGGTTTAATATTTAAGAAATTAAACCACTTGTAACTTTAAATTGATGAGTTATTTCATTGAGAATGTAATGAGAAGAGGAGAATACTAATTTGAAATTAAAAATTATAACAATCAAACATATAAATATTAAACCATCCAAAGAAATTAAAGAAATAAATGTATAACAAATTTATTTTAACTATGTAATATTTATACACATAACCAACACTTTCATAAATAACTTAAAGTTGATTAGGTGTTTTAGTGAGAATGTAATGAGAAGAGGAGAATACTACAAGCTTGAAATTAATAATTAATGTGACTAACATAAATTAAAAATCACTAGCAACAATCAATTTATAAATGACATCAAATAAATAAAAGTTTAACTTAAAAAACTAACAATATTAAATAAAAAAAATTAAAGATTAAATTAAAAATCAACGTGATGAATATAGTAATGTTGTAATGTGTTGAACATATTAATGTCACACAAGGATGAACATAGTAATGTTTCACTCTAACAAACATAATAGTGTTACAATCTGTTGAACATAGTAATGTCTCCTTATGACAAACATAAAGTGGCGTCGCAATGTGATGAACATAACCATGTCACCGTAATGTGGATAGTAATGTCACAATGTCATGGACATCAACACACGTCACAATGTGTTGCACATATCCCTATCATCACAATGTGACAAACATTTTCTCACGTTGCAATGTGACGCACATATCCCGACGTCGCAATGTGATGAACATATCCTCACATTTCAATGTGACGCACATATCCCGACGTCGCAATGTGACGAACATATCCTCACATTCCAATGTCATGCACATATCTTGACATCGCATTGTGACAAACATTTTTATATGTATTGATATATTAATAGACGATTAATTTAAAGTGGCATCATTTTCAAAAAACACTTTATAAAATGGTCTAATAGTCTATTAATAGTCATGTTCATCAAAGTGGGTTATGTTCAATAACCCATTGTGATGAACATAACCTACTCTAAATTAATAGTACCTTAATATAATAATGTTATGTATTGCATTAATGTAATATGATGATGATGATGATGATGATGATGATTAATGTCCACTAAGACCGAATTGGTCTATCGGACCTTAAGAGGGTAAGTGATTACTTGTGATTCTTTAGAATTTTGTTTTTGTGCTCGAAAATAATTAAGAGAAGCTTTCCAAGATCACCATACTTTTGTTGATTTAAGAAGTTAGGAAGGTTGGTAGTGTGCTAAATATTTTGAAAATGAGATCTAATATGGGTATAGGCTGGACAATCTAAGAGAAAGTTTTTTACATCTTCAACATTCTTAGTGTCACAAAGGTGACACACTCTTTCATCCCATGGCATTTTAGGAATTGACCAACACCCAGTTTCACTATGGAGCTCATGAGAATTTGTTCTTATCTTAGCAATGCTTATTTTTTTCTTTACACTTGGAAAAATAGATAGATAATTTTGATCTTCTAGATTAGGGTTGATTACATCTTTATAATACCTTAATTTTCATTTTTCCTCTAACTCTTTATCACACCACATTATTTCTTTAAATTTTGATTTGACGTTTTTTTTAATAGTATCTTTATTCTACAAAATGGTTTCTTCCATGATTCCCCAATACTTTAGCCAAGACTAAGCATATTTATGCCATCCTCGCTTGAGTCGATGGTGGTTATGACTTGATTTTGAAGAAATTTTAGGTAGACTCTTGTCTTCCATGTTGTTTAACTTGTTCTTATACATTAGGTATCTAGTCATAGCCATGCTCTCAATGGGGGAGAGGCTTGTTTGTAAAAGGAGGATGAGATAAGGAAATTTTCCTTTAATTTTGAGATTATAGGTTATAAAATTCTTTTGTGTTTGCTCTATATTTCTCCAAGATTCACGAGAGATACTACAACCCCAGACTTCACATCCATAAACAAGAGAACCCCTTGTTTGTGGGACAAGGGACTCCCCTCCACCCATCGATTTGACTAGTAAAGTTTACATAGGTATACATACCCTACCCCCTCTGGATTTGAACTTGTGACCTCTTAGGAGGAAACATATGTTCTTATAACAATGTATAAATGTATGTATAAACTAAAGTACTATTTACATTAGAATAATACATTAATAAATTAAGAAAGTACTAAATTAATTAGTAAAATAATACATTTATAAAGTAATAAATTAATAAAGCATTAATAAGACTTTATTAGAGTAATAATATATAATAAAAAAATACATTAATAAATACATCATTAAATCATTAATATATTAAAAGACTAATAAAGTATTATAATAATACATTGACCTTAATGACTATAGTAATACATTATTAGAATATTATTAGAGTTGAAAATGATGCTACTCTAAATTAATGGTCTATTAATATATTAATATAATGTATTACATTATTATTATTATTATTATGATTTTAAGTTCATGACCAAGCTAGACACCAAATTGGTGTATGAGAACCCCTTGTTTGTGGGACAAGGGACTCCCCTCCGCCCATCAATTTGACTAGTAAAGTTTACAGAGGTATACATACCCTACCCCTATGGATTTGAACTTGTGACCTCTTAGGAGGAAATACATGTTCTTATAACAATGTATAAGTGTAATGTATAAACTAAACTATAAATTTACATTAATGTATAATAGAACTTATTAAACATTGCTACATTAAATAATAAAATAATGCATTAACAATTCATTAAATACATCAATTAATAGGTTAAAGTAATACATTATATGTATTATTACATTAAAATAATACATTAAAGTAATAATGTATTAAAACATGAATACAATATATAAAGTGGTTGTTTAAAATGATGCCACTCTAAATCAGTGGTATATTAATATATTAATACATCTAAAAATGTCTATCACAATGCGACGTCAAGATATGTGTGTGACATTGGAATGTGAGGATATGTTCGTCAGATTGCCACGGTCCTTTATGTTCGCCACATTGCGATGTTGGGGCTATGTTCCTCACATTGTGACATTACTATGTCCAGTAGATTGTAATGTTATTATGTTAGAAACCTTGCAACGTGTGTTGATGTTCGTCACATTGTGAAACATTAATATATTAATGTTTTATTGTTCGTCATTTTATCAATGTTTTAACATATTAATGCTTTAGTGATGCATTTATTAATGTATTATATGCATTTAATGTATGAAATGTATTTTTTTTTATTATTATTACTCTAGTAATGTATTATTAATACCTTATTAATTTATTACTTTATAAATGTATTACTGTATTATTTTATTACTTTCTTAATTTATTAATGTAAATTAATACTTTAGTTTATATATTATATTTATACATTGTTATTATATATTACATTAATGATATACATTACATTAATATTTTAATAGACTATTAATTTAGAGTGACATCATTTTCAATTCTAATAATATTTTAATAATGTATTAGTAGTATCATTGAGATCAATGTATTACTACTTTATTTCTGTATTACTACTTTATTAATGTATTAAATGTATTGTTTTGGTATTATTACTCTAATAATATATTATTGATTTATTAATTTATTATTGTATTAATATTTTAGCATTATATTAATTAATATTGTATAAATGTATCAATTAATTAATACATTACAGTATACATTAATATTAATTAATACTTTAATTTATACATTACATTTATGTAATAATGTGTTAATACTTTGGTAATGTAATACTAATTTATTAATGCATTATTTTATTAGTGTATTAATTTGTTATTAATGTTTTAATGTAATAATATTTTAGTAATATATTTATTAAAAATGTATTAATTAATTAAATTAATACATTAATGTATTAATGTCATTCATAGTCATGATCATAAGAAACCGTGATCATTTTTAATAAATATATTAATACTTTAATATGCATTAATGTATTACTTCAATATATTAATACATTATTAACGTATTAATAGTATTAATGTATTAATAATATACATAGTAATAAAGTGATGTTGCAATGTGATGAACATAGCCATGTCATGGTAATGTGGATAGTAATGTCACAATGTGACGAACATCAACATACGTTGCAATGTGTGCACATCTCCCTATTGTCGCAACATGACGAACATTTCCTCACGTTGCAATGTATATATCCTACTTTCAATTCAAGAATTCCAAGGAGACTGTGAAATGGATAAGCTAGACTTCATACTCAGTCCAGTGTATTTTGATGATTCTCTCATCGGGTTCTTTGATGGTGTTGTTGATGGAGGTATCTGTGGTATTGGTTTATTTCTTAAACTTAGCAATGATCATTTCTACAAATATCACTTTGTTGGTGGCGAAGGAAGCAATATGAAAGAAAAAAATTGGGTTTATGGGGCCTTTTACACTTTGTAGCTAGCCTATCTATAAACATGATGATGGTTGTTGGAGATTCGAAGGTGGCGATAGATTGGATAAAAGGGAAGGCAAACCTAAATCTACTTTATTTCAGCCCATGGAAAGATAAAATCTGGAGGTTAAATGACAGTTTTGAAGGGCTCAAATTTATGCATGTCACAAAATCTTTAACTTTGTTGTTGATCAAATGTCCAAAAAGGCCATGAACTATAATATTAGATGGTTGTATTTTGAGGAACATTTTCAAGGAGCAGTCATTCATGCAGATAGATACTTTGTGTTCAATTGATAGATTCACACTTTGTTCTTATAGAACTAGTCGTTAACTATATAGTGATGATATGAACTTTTACATTTTGTATATTGAAGCAATTTTGTTTTGAAGGAAATAGTAGCAGATAGCGATGTCCATTATCAATCTGTCAAGACATATATGGATCCATATGTACAATGTAAGCATCATATGTATTTTGAAAGTTTCATTTGATTCTGAATAGAATAGCAGTGAAACTTCTTTTTTCTGCGTGAAAAAAAAAACATTAATGTAAATTAATAGTTTAGTTTATATTACTTATATTACTTTAATGTAATATATTACATTAATATATTAATATACCATTAATATATTATTAATGTATTACTTTGTTAATTTATTAATGTCTTATTTTCATGTATAGATTAATGTAGATTAATACTTTGGTTTATACATCAAAAAAGATGACAACGATCAGGTTGTGAAAGCGATCCCTTAGGGTTTCAAGCCCTTTCCTCCTCATGCACTCAACCTCCCCTCGGCATCATTTCGACATGAATGTCGTAGAAGGGGGTAAACTCCACCCATCCTACAATCATGTGGTTTCACATGATTCAACCAATGGAAATATTAATAAGTTGCCTTTTGATTTTCCCCTGAACCTCTACAATGCAATTCTACATGAGGGATTGAAGGACAAATCCATGGAGATCGAGCCGAGACTAGCTCATGAAAAAGTGGTTCATTCTGGGAGCCTGGAAAATGAATTCTACAAGCACCTGCGACACTGAAATATGTGGTAAATACTCCTAGAATTGAATATCAAAAGCAATACATGAGGGACTACGCCCTGGTGGGAAAATTTTTAGGCCTATGGCCTTCCAAACGAGATCTGGTGAAATTGATACATCATTGGTGGAGACCCAAAGGACATTATGATCTCCAACTTGGTTCCAAAGGATTCTTTACTATCATCTTCTATAACCTAGAAGATCATAATCACATATTTTATGTAGATCCCTATTTCTTTAACTCGCTTGACCTCTTTTTGTGTTTTTGGACAAAAAAATCAACCCAGAAAAGGAGGACTTCTCGATGTTGAAATATTGGTCAATACTAGCAGGGGGGGTGGATAAGTATTTCTTCTTTTTGAATATTTTAAATAATAATTAATTATTAAAATTATTAATCACATCAATTGATCAACAAGAATGTACTGAAAACATAAATTAAATATAACAATAACAAAAGCACAACTTACAATGTGTAAGAGACACCAATGTCTCTTCTTTTGAGAAACAACTCAAGGAGACACCAATCCCCTGTTTAGAGCACCAACTCCCTATTTTCAAGCACCAACTTGAGGAAGCACCAACTCCCTTATTTTCAAGCATCAACTTGAGGAAGCACCAACTCCCTTGTTTTCAAGCACCAATTCCCTTGTTTTAAGCTTCAACCTGTAGAGGACTCCAATGCTTCGTTGCTCCTCCCTTCCACCCTCACTTCATGTGTATGTTTTAGGTTTCATATACTTCCTTGGACTCTGCTTCTATTTTTTATCTTCCGAATTAGACCACAGCGACACTTTCTTTCCATTATATCGTTTTATTTATATAATATCCCAATAGGTATGAATTTTAAACATTGTGTCTCTTTGTCTGGACCAATGCACCTCTTCATTTAATTTAATAATAATTCTAATTTTGTCATTAAAATTTTTGTGTTTAATTCAAAAAGAAATTCAAATCCCTTGTAAGTTGTTCATCATTAATGGAATATTTGGGTGCTAAAAACTATTTATTGTTTTTGTAACAGTTCCTTGAACAAACACTGATCCTGAGGTATTAATTATCTTTAATCATGTTTTTAGCCTTTATGAGTCAATCTAAGTTATGAATGGACTCTTATTATTTTGGTCTCACACTTCCATATTGATCCAATGATCTACGATCAATATTCGTTGTCCATTGTTGATCCATAGAATTTATGACTTCATTGTGTGTCGACCTCAGACATCCAATAATTGTTCCTATAAAGTTACTCTGGGCATATTGTAATTGTTGGATCATTGAAGATCAATATGTATGATTCATAAACAAGATGCTTATAGACTATTAGTCTCACCAACATGGAATTCTCAATTTAAAATAATTATAACTCTGGTTTTTTATATGATGAGAAATTCTCGACCACTCAAGCCACACGTTGAGTTGGAAAATAAAATAGAGTCGACCACCCGAAACTCAAAATGGGAAAAATGAGTCAGCCAAAATCCAATTCGGTTTCGAGGAAAAATAAGTCAACCGAAGTTGAGTCAGAAAATAAAATGGATTCGACCACCTAGAAGTCGAAATGGGAAAAAATGGGTTGGCCAAAATGCAAGTTGATTCAAGGCAAAGTGAGTCGACTACACTCGAGTCGACCAAGAGTCAATAAATGCAAGTTGAAGTTGAAGGAAATGAAAGTCGAATTCGAAGGAAATTTAGGTCGAAGTTATCCAAGTCGAAGTTGAACCTGGAAATGCAAGTCGAAGTTATCCAAGTCGAAGGCAATGTAATTCAAATTTATCCAGGTCAAAGTCGAAGGCAATGTAAGTCAAAGTCGAAGGAAATACTAGTCGAATTTATTCAAGTCGGAGATCAAGATGTCTAATAGAAACTCTCATAACATACCCTTTTACACATTTTATTGAGCACTAGACTTTGATCTTTCCCATTTTTTGAAATCAATGTCAACTTTATAAAATTATGTCCAATATTGAGCATATTGATCTCCTTTGACATCAATGCCAACACCATGTCTTAAATTCTCTCCCTTTGGAATTGATGTAAACATAATAAAAACCCCTTATTTCTTAATTGGGTTTAACTATTTATCCTCCCCATTTGATAGCAATGACATAAGGGATGTTTCTTTGCTCCCCCTGAGGTTATACTCCCCTTGTCCATGTACTCATCCTCTGATGAAACCCATGCAATTCAATTAGATATGGATATTACCCCCAAGTTATGTCTAAGGTATTCAAAATTACTCTCGGGTAAAGGTTTTGTGAATATATATACAATATGTTCTTTAATATCCACATATTCCACTTTAACAACTTTTTGAGAAACTTGTTCCCTTAAAAAATGAAATTTGATTCGGATATGCTTGGCATTTGAGTGCATGAAAAAATTCTTAGATAGGTTTATGGCATTGGTATTGTCACAGTTAAGAATAATTATATGATCATACTTTACTTCTAGGTCTTCTAGGGTTTGTTTCATCCAAATTACTTGAGTGTAGTAGGTGCAAGCAACAATATATCCATCTTATGTTGTTGACAGTGATATAGGTGTTTTCTTCTTACTTAGCCATTATAATAGACACTTTCCTAGAAAGAATTCTCCTCCATTGTGCTCTTCCTATCATCCACACTACTAGTCCAATCTGCATCAGTGTATGCATTTAATGTAAAATAAATTCTTTTTGGATACCATAATCCAAAATCCAAGGTAGCTCTTAGATATCTGAATATCCTTTTTACTGCCTTCAAATGAGTCTCTTTAGGTGCAGATTGAAATCTTCCTATTAGACCTACATCTTGTATGATATCAGGTCTTAGTGTTGTTGCATATAACAAGATACCAACCATTGATCTGTACATGGTTTGGTCTACCTTTTTTGAATAATCATCTAAGCTTAGTTTGTAACCATGGGAGTGCTCATAGGTTTGCAATCTTCCATTTGAAATTTCTTTAGCATTTTTTTGATATATTTGGTTTTGGATATGAATATCCCATTGTATGTCTGAGTAACTTGTAAACCCAAGAATAAGGTTAGTTCACCTAGCATAGACATCTCAAATTCTTTCTTCATTTATGTAGAAAACAGTTTTGTCAGTATAGTCAAATTACTTCCAAAAATGATATCATCCACATATACCACAACAACAATCATATTTTGTTCTTCAATTTTGATATATAGGTTGTTATCAATAGTCCCTATCTTGTATCCTTTTTATCGTGGATAGTTATCAAGCCTTGAGAATTGTTATCGCGCAGTTTGTATTTAA
This sequence comes from Picea engelmannii, assembly GCA_009831015.1. Taxonomy (NCBI): domain Eukaryota; kingdom Viridiplantae; phylum Streptophyta; class Pinopsida; order Pinales; family Pinaceae; genus Picea; species Picea engelmannii. The sequence goes on along the minus strand of ML780452.1, from coordinate 1,052,227 downwards.
GGTCGCATGCTATAGGATAGAGGACAAACTGGCATAACAGGAACCTTCCCCACCCAATGTCACCTCGATGGGGAGGTTCTTTCTATTTAGGGAGTTTATCCCAGGGGAGACGTCCCCAGTAACCTAGGGTTTGAAGAGGCAATGGATACAAGGTCAAGTGTTAAGGTTTCCCTCCTCACAGGTTACCACCAGTATCAGATAGCCTGGCTAATCAGCCAATAAAGAAGTGAAGTCCCTGTTGAAAATACCTGCCCAAAACAAGATAATAACAACACAATATGTATATTTGTAGGCTACAACTCAAAGGGTTAGTACTTCTCAACTATCTGATTTCATTTAATAAGCAATGTAATAGACAAGATGAAGTCAACGTTCTTCTAAATAGCCTATGAAAGATCAACAATTCATCAATATCCACCAAAATGACCAAGCCTATAGTATATCCAATCAACAATTTGCTCAGTAAATGCCTGACGTCATCATTTAATTGCTTATTTGTTAGTCAAAAAAAAGGTTGTTGCGTCAGGTATGACATCAGCCTAGGTTAGCGGCGTTAGGGTTAGTTAGGGTTTCAAAGATTTAAAGTTTGAAATATGATTTTCTACACTACAAGCTCAACGTTGGAGAAATTACTAGTGCCTTAGGGTAAATGGAGTCAAAGCAAGAGCCAAAAGTCTCGGGAGGATTAAAACTTAGAGATTGGAAGGTAGGGTTCCAAGGTGCTGCAATGGCAAGGCCCTAGAATCAAAACCCTAGGGGAAGGAGGCTCACTCTGGTGTTGCTTAAGCAAGGCCTCGTGCTCCTTCCTCCTTCTCTAAATACACTTGGCAAAATAGCTAGCTTCAAATCATAAATTTAAGGGAGAAAGTGTTGCAAAAGCAAGGCCTTCAAACCCTAGGAGGTGAAACCCTAGGTGTAGTGCAACTAGGCCTAGGACGTCTCCTCTTTTCAACCTATAACTTCAAACTAGCTCCGAAAAAAGAATGAAAAATGTAGCAACAACTAGGCTATATCTTCTTCTTTCAATGGCTGAAAACTATTTCTCAACATGGGGACATATAGCAATGACCTACTAGTTTGCTTGCTACCTAGGGTTTCAAGATTCAACAATATAATAGCAAAATGTAAGAAATTAAGCCTACAACCATTCACTTATGAATTTTTGCATGAAAAATTCACTTACATGTCATGAAGAAAGCATAATCAAACCCTAGTTGTAAACCTTCCATGAGAGAAAATCCATATATGCCAAGAGAAATCCTCCTCCAAGAGTAGCGCCTCACTTAAAACACCAAAATTACCCAAACTAGGGCGCAAGTTTTGAGATATCACAAGAGAGTGAGTTTTATTATGTTAAAATGAGGGGAAAAACATCCTCAATATATATCAATCCATGACCTTTCAATTACAAAATAGGTCATTAAAACAACCGACAAGGATGACTACAAAATTTACACTGTTTTTACCTTAACTACTAGATAAATGACATAAAATGAGCAAAAGGTGGGATGTCAAGCCCTTCTGAGGGAGACGTTGGCCCTTTTTGGGCATATCCAGCATCCAGAATTCATACGTTAGCCCTTTCAGGCCTCCTCCAAGCTGCCACACGTGCCAGTAACCTCATCACACTGCCACACGCTCAAGGTAGCGTCCATATCTCCTAGATGACATCATGTCCATCAAGGGGCAAACGTTCCATCTGAAGTGGGTGATGCCCCCTAGGCCAGGCTCAGCCAAAGTGTCCTGGGTGGAACGTCCTTCTTTCTTCATGTGCAAAGGCTCATCATAACATTGTCTTGTCTCTGCCATCCCAGCAACCATCTGATGGGCTCTTCAGCTCCATGGAGGTCTGAGCTAATCATATCCCCATGTGTACCGGTCCACTGGTACCTGTCCATCGGGCATGGTCCTGCACATCAAAAACTTCGCCCTCCATGGGCTCATTAGTCCTTGGGATCATAGCAATGTCAATCATATCTCATCATTAAATTTATCAAATACATGCATAAAACCCCTAGCATATCATCTAATAGCTCAAAGACATTACACTGACCTACTATACAAAGTTGAAGAAAGAGACAGAATAACCTATTGGGCCAACATCCATAAGAAGAAGAGAGTTTCCAAAGAAGATTATTCAAGCCATGTAACATGAAGTGATATGGTTTAAGGATGTCCAGTCATTGTGAAGACCAGGGGAAGGTATTGTTCATGGGTGCCTTTGTAGGAGATGAGTTGTACCTGTCATGGATGCAGTTTTTTCCAAGCCCCTTATTGCCTTTATTCTTTCCTTATTTATTACCTTTTCTTTCTTTTTTACTTCAATATCTAACCAGAGGACACTGCCTTGGCATGGTGACCAGAGCTGACAGTGTTACCCACTAGTAGTTTCATAGAAATGATAAGGTTGGCTCGTGATGAGACCCCCTTTCCCTTGGCCATGCAACCAAAGGTCATTGCCCTGGCGTGGTAACCAGATAATGGCAATGTCAATACCGCTAGATACCTATGAACATAATGGGTCGGCTCTTGATTAGACCTCCCATCCTCTTGGTTAGATCTTGTTTTATTATTTTTCTTTGGGTCCCTTTTGTTTCTTATTGAGAGGCCTTTTATTGCCTTCTTGGGGATCCTTGGGCGAGGCATCTCTAGGTTTTATTCCCTATGGATTTTATCTTTTACCAACTGCTTTTACCCCCTGGGCCTTTAGCCCCTTCTTCCCACAGGACAAAGTGTAACCCCTCAAATAGGTCATCCTAATGCCAGGACTAGGGGAATGGGATGGATGTATGGGAGATAAGATGTAAAATGATTGTATGGCGGGAGCGGACGATGGCTCTTCAAATTCCCCCCTAGTGGCTAACCAAAACCCATGGATACAAGATTTCTAGGGCACCCCGTTAATCCCCCCAACAATGGTCAAGTGGGTTAGTTTAAGATCAAAGCAGTTGTCAGAAATGTAAGGAACCTAATGCATATATAAGAAAGTTATAATGATCAAACATGACACATACCATGATACCTGGACCAATTACCTCATGGAGCAACAGTCTTCTCTGATGCAAGTCCAAGTCGATGGTGATGGATGCTACTGCTATTGATAGGACAAATCTAGCGAAGAAGAAGAAGGATGGGCCCTCTAGGGCCATGCTCAGGTCAATCCTGCTCTCGATACTCCATGTCTAGGATCTGTGGGCCTCAAGACATGATCTCCTAGTTATCCCTAGAAAACGGGGATAACATCTGGCTCCAACTCAGGGACATGTGATCACCATAGAGCGCATGAGAACCTCAGCATCTCTGGCATAAACCTGCAGACCTGCTCACACTCGAAAAGGGGCATCAGCAACCAAGGTGGGGTGGTATTGCCACCCCGCAAATATAATACATATATATATATGACTAAAATAAAGAAATCAATATGCATGTGAGGAAACAAACTAACATGAAATGCAGATGGTATAATACACGAAAAACAAAAAATGCCTACCTACCTATACTTACCTGTGGAGTTAGGTTACCCCACCCTAGTGGGGTTTGAGGAGGTGCCCGCTGATGGGCACTGTGCGCCTTCTTCCCTCCAGTGTAGATAGGTAATATGAGTCATTAACTGACTTCCTTCCGACCTTAAAAGGGCCAAGCCAAAAATGATTGTCTTCTTTGATATTAGTAGGCTTCCCTTCATTGGCATCCCACATCCAAACCATGTCTCGCTCCTTGTACTCTCTGACTCTGAAATTAGTTGTTCCTTGAATAATCCTGGAGTATTGTGTAGAGGGAGGCGGGTGGGACTCTGCTATATAGATTTCCTGCTGTGAAGGATGGATTCATACATCATCTTCCACCTTATTTAGTATTTGCGTAGTCTCTAATTCCTAAGCTTTGAGCTCGTCCATGAGTTGTTGATATTCTTCTTTCGTGGGCCATTCAATCTAATTCGAATTTTCCTCTTTTACAAAAGGCATATCTTCCTGAGAACATTTATGAGGAGTCGGCCTGGTTTTGTCACGTGCTTTGTCACCTTTGATGGAATCACTCGACTTTTGCTCATAAGTTGTAGTTACAGGTACATTTTGGATACGACCAATAGTTCCATCTTTCAATGGCCCATCTGATCCTTGGAAAAAGTTGTCAAATCGCTCTTTGATAGATGGTATCTTGATGACTTCTCTCAAAGGGATGGTTACAAGCATCTTGGATAATGCCCCTTCAAGGTCAAAATTTAGATTAACCCTTTCAGTATTGGATGTTTTAGGAAAGATTACATCCACAGGTGGGTTTTTTGTTTGGTCAGGGAAAGGTTGGTCCAACTTCTTTCTTCTATACACCTGGAACTCTTGTTTCTTCATCTTCTCTTTTGATTCCTGGTCTAGTTTGTTTATTACCGCCATCCTGGCTGACCTGGCTGCTTCTTTGATGGACTCTTGATGCTCTTCATCGGTGATATTTATTTGAGGGCCTTCTATGAAGTAGTCTATATTATTTACCTATTGATGGCCACCACCACTGCAAGGACATTCATGTTCCCAATGTGCTTCCCTGCATTGAAAACACCAAGGGTTTTCATCCACAATGATGGCGCTTGGGACTTTTATGTCTTTGAAAACATCTTTGTTCCACTCAACGAAATTACTTTTTCTCTGTATTGGATAGCCATCTTCATCTAAATCCTCCGAGGTATCAGAGGCATCATCAGGATAATCACCCCAATCTGTGTCTTCTCCCGTCAAGGGAAAAGTGGGACAATCTTGAAACAAGTATGGATCCATTGAAAAGGGTGTTTGTTCATCCTTCTCAGAATGACCAGTATGTAATAGTGTGGGAATCCCCTTAAAAGGCAATCAACCATCTGAGTCCTACTTTTTTAGAAAATAAATTTCTAACATTTCACGAATCCTTTTAACCCTTTACAAGATACAAGACATGCTAACGCTTGGATCAGTTTCTTTAGACTTATCGGCTTCACTCATATCTTGATCTTCCAACATCGGTGTGTCCAAGACAAACAAGGCATCTTCAAAATTATGTTTTTTGTGAGTGTACATGCCCAAATCCTCGGATGGCTTATGTTGCATTGAGGCATTCAGAACATTGTTTGTATTTGAGAAAGTTGTGTTCCATTTCCTTTTGGGAGGCATGAGTTTTAATTCAAGAATTTCTAGGGACCTAGGCTCAGCTTCGGGGACATCCTCATTACTAGATTCCTTGGGGTCATTATTGTGTGAGATATTGACTTGATTGATGTAGTCTTTGAACTCAAGGTTCTGCTCAATCTGGCAAGCAAAGTTTTGTGCTTCTTCTAGAGTCGAGGGTGACCGATCTTTGAGAGTAAACTGCAAAATTAATTCCAACGAGTTCAAGTAGTGTTGGAGGACAACTTCTTCTGAGAAACTAGGCCTGATCTTCTTGAGTAAAAGGTTGAACCTATCATTGAAATCCCTAATTCCCTCGCTAGAGGCTTTGCAAATATTAGTGTATTGAGAGTAAAGGGAATCCATGCTTTCTTTTTCACACCAATCTTTCTGGAAGGCTTGTTCAATATCTTCAGGGGTTTTAATGCTTCCTTTCGGGAGTTTGTTAATCCATCTTCTAGCACTTCCGGTGAGCGAGCTCACAAAGAGCCTTAAAAAGACATCGAGGTGTTCTTGTCCGGATTAGTGAAACTCAAATGCATCACAGAAGTCGGTCCAATGAGAGTTTCCATAGGATCCATCTTCCCCTGAGAACTTAGGTATCCAGGACTCGACCTTCTTGGGTAGATCATGTAACCCCCCTTGGGTGTTAGGTAATCTTAAAGGGCCAAATATTTCTTTATGAGACCATTTGGGAGAACTTATAGGGGTGACAGGATTTGTGGAGGTCATAGTAGTAGATGAAGGTATATACTGACGTCCACTACGAGTCGTCATTAGCTATTTGTGGAGTCGCCAGAAGATTTTCTTGAAATCATCAAATAAACGGGAAAATACCCTAGTGGAGTCGCCAAGTAAGCTTGTAAAATAAGGTTCTGAGGCAAGGCTTACCGAAAAGGTTTGTCATCTGAGAAGAATTGACTCAGTGTTCCCCGGAAACGGCGCCAAAATGTTATCGCGCAGTTTGTATTTAAGGTCGCGGGCTATAGAATAGAGGACAAACTTGCGTAACAAGAACCTTCCCCACCCAATGTCACCTCGATGGGGAGGTTCTTTCTGTTTAGGGAGGTTAGCCCAGGGGAGACGTCCCCGGTAACCTGGGGTTTGAAGAGGCAATGGATACAAGGTCAAGTGTTAAGGTTTCCCTCCTCACAGGTTACCACCAATATCAGATAGCCCGGCTAATCATCCAATAAAGAAGTGAAGTCCCTGTTGAAAATACCTCCCTGGAACAAGATAATAACAACACAATATGTATATTTGCAGGCTACAACTCAAAGGGTTAGTACTTCTTAACTATCTGATTTCATTTAATAAGTAATGTAATAGACAAGATGAAGTCAACATTCTGCTAAATAGCCTATGAAAGATCAACAATTCATCAATATCCACCAAAATGACCAAGCCTATAGTATATCCAATCAACAATTTTCTCAGTAAATGCCTGACGTCATCATTTAATTTCTTATTTGTTAGTAAAAAAAAAGGTTGTTGCGTCAGGTATGACGTCATCCTAGGTTAGCAGCATTAGGGTTAGTTAGGGTTTCAAAGATTTAAAGTTTGAAAGATGATTTTGTACACTACAAGCTCAACGTTGGAGAAATTACTAGTGCCTTAGGGTAAATGGATTCAAAGCAAGGGCCAAAAGTCTCGGGAGGATTCAAACTTAGAGTCTGGAAGGTAGGGTTCCAAGGTGCTACAATGGCAAGGCCCTAGAATCAAAACCCTAGGGAAAGGAGGCTCACTCTGGTGTTGCTTAAGCAAGGCCTCGTGCTCCTTCCTCCTTCTCTAAATACACTTGGAAAAATGGCTAGCTTCAAAGCATAAATTTAAGGGAGAAAGTGTTGCAAAATCAAGGCCTTCAAACCCTAGGAGGTGAAACCCTAGGTGTAGTGCAACTAGGCCTAGGATGTCTCCTCTTTTCAACCTATAACTTCAAACTAGCTCAGAAAAAAGAATGAAAAGTGTAGCAACGGCTAGGCTATATCTTATTCTTTCAATGGCTGAAAGCTATTTCTCAACATGGGGACATATAGCAATGACCTACTAGTGTGATTGCTACCTAGGGTTTCAATATTCAACAATATAATAGCAAAATGTAAGAAATTAAGGCTACAACCATTCACTTAAGAATTTTTGCATGAAAAATTCACTTACATGTCATGAAGAAAGCATAATCAAACCCTAGTTGTAAACCTTCCATGAGAGAAAAGCCATAAATGCCAAGAGAAATCCTCCTCCAAGAGTAGCGCCTCACTTAAAACACCAAAATTACC
>ML780452.1:1021608-1040621 GCA_009831015.1 Picea engelmannii | reverse complement strand
ATTTGTTTATTCAAGACTTCCTCATTTCTCTTGGCTTCTTGGAGTTGAGTATTCAAGTCAATGATGAGTTTCTCTGATTCTTTGATGTTTTTTGAAACTTCATTTTCTCTTAATTGTTGTGCTTCTTCAAATTCTAGCAGTTGTCCCCTTAGTAACTTGTTCTTCTTTTTATACTTTCTAAGTTCATTCAAGGCATTGATTAGTTCTTCTTCTAAGTCTACTTCTCCTTAAACCTAAAATTTTTCCTCAATCTCAAAAGCACTTTTAGAAATATTATCTTGGGTTTCTATACCCATAAATAGATGTTCTGACTCTTCATCTTCACTCATGTCAAATGAACTATTGTCTTCTTTGGAGTAGAAGTTTTTCTTTTTCTTGTAGAATTTATTTTTGTATTGGGTTTTATCCTTTTTATGGTCTTTCTGATTGTAAGCTTCTTCATCATAATTATCCTCTTGTTTGGGATAGGGACATTTGTTAGCAAAGTTTCCAATTTTTCCATACTTGTAACATTTGAAAGGTAACTTCCCTTTGTATTTTCTAGAGCCTTTATTGTGTTTCCTTATAAAGTTGGATTCTTCTTCATTTGATATGTATGAGTGATTTTCATTTGGCACATGCTCATGGTTCTTCTTTGTTTTTGATGCCTTGAAGGATTTTTTCCCTTTAGATGGTTTTTCTTGCCTTGTTCTCATGTCATAGGCTATGAGGATCACATGGAGTTCATCCATTGTAAGGTTTTCAAGGTCTTCTCTATATTCCAAGGTAGATAACTTGGCATCATATCTCATTGGTAATGATATCAACGCCTCTTGTAAAATAATCTTGTCTTTTAGCTCTTCTCCCAATGCTCTGATTGAATTGAGTATTTCATCTACTCTTTGAAAATATTCTACAATGTTTTCTTCCTCTTTCATCTTCAGAATCTCAAAATTCCCTCCGTATGTTTGGATTTTTTCTTTCTTAACTTTTCCATATCCTTCATAGATGATTTTAAGTTTGTCCCAAATTTATTTTGTTGATTTACAATGCATCACTTTTACAAATATGGGGTTTTCTAATCCACTCATAATTGCATTAACAACTCTTGAATTATCATTGCAGAGTTTCTTTGTAGCAAAATCTGAAGGTGCAGTAGTTGGTGCAGCATAACCATTTACCACAGATAGTCAAACATCAAATCCAAGAGCCATAAGATAAATTTCCATCCTTATACTTCAAAATGCATAATCATTTCCTTTGAACAATGGTGCTCTGTTGGAGGACATTCCTTATTGATTATCCATTAAATCTCTCAAAAATTGTTCAAGTAGTTATACTATGGTGAAGGAACCCATTCTGATACCAATTGTTGAAATATTGACCAATACCGAGAGGGGGGGTGAATCAATATTGCTTCTTTTTGAATATTTTTAATAATAATTAATTATTAAACTTATTAATCACATCAATTGATCAACAATAATGTATTGAAAATATAAATTAAATATAACAATAACAAAAGCACAAGTTACAATGTGTAAGAGACACCAATCTCTCTTCTTTTGAGCACTAACTCAAGGAGACACCAATCCCTTGTTTAGAGAACCAACTCTAGGAATCACCAACTCCCTATTTTCAAGCACCAACTTGAGGAAGCACTAAATCCCTTGTTTTCAAGGACCAACTTGAGGAAGCACCAACTCCCTTGTTTTCAAGCACCAACTTGAGGAAACACCAACTCCCTTGTTTCAGGATTCAACATGTAGACGACTCCAATATTCCCTTGCTCCTCCTTTCCACCCTCGCTTCATGTGTATGTTTTAGGTTTCATATACTTCCTTGGACTCTACTTCTATTTTTTATCTTATGAATTAGACCACATAGACACTTTCCTTCCATTATACCTTTCTGTTTGTATAATAATCCAATAGGTATGAATTTGAAACATCGTGTCCCTTTGTATGAACCAATGCACCTCTACATTTAATTTAGTATTAATGCTAACATTTTTTCATTAAAAAAATTGTCTTTAATTGAAAAATAACTTCAAATCCCTTGTAAGTTGTTCATCATTGATGGAATATCTCGGTGCTAAAAAATTAAAAGTGTTTACTGTTGTTGTAACATTTCCTTGAACAAATCCTGATCCCGAGGTAATAATTATCTTTAGTCATATTTTTAGCCTTTATGAGTCGATATAACTTATGGATTAACTCTTCTTATTTGTGTCTCACATTTCCATATTGATCCAATGATCTACGATCAATCTTCATTGTCCATTGTCGATCAATAGAATTTATGATTTCATTGCCTGTTGACCTCAGGCATCCAATAATTGTTCCTCTACAGTTACTCTGGTCATATTGTGTTTGTTGGATCATTGAAGATCAATATGTATGATCTATAAATAGGACGTGTATGGCCTATCCATCTCACCGACACGGAATTCTCTATTTAAAACAATTATAACTCTGGTTATTTATATGATGGGAAATTATTGACTACTCAAGCCACACGTCGAGTTGGAAAATAAAATAGAGTCGAACACCCAAAAGTTGAAATGGGAAAAATGAGTCGGCCACAATGCAATTCGGTTTTGAGGAAAAATAAGTTGACCAAAGTCAAGTCAGAAAATAAAATAGAGTCGACCACCTAGAAGTCAAAATGGGAAAAAACGAGTCGGCCAAAATGCAAGTCGGTTCGAGGCAAAGTGAGTCGACTAAATTCAAGTCGACCAAGATTCAATAAATGAAATTCTAAGTCGAAGGAAATTCAATTCGAAATTATCCAAGTCGAAGTTGAAGGCAATGTAAGTCAAAGTTATCCAGGTCGAATTTGAAGGCAATGTAAGTCGAAGTCGAAGGCAATGCTTGTCAAAGTTATTCAAGTCGTAGATCAATATGTTTAATAAAGACTATCATAATAGACCCTTTTACACATTTTATTGAGCACCAGACTTTGATCTTTCCCCCTTTTTGAAATCAGTGTCAACTTCATAACATTATGTCCAATATTGAGCATATCGATCTCCTTTGACATCAATTCCAACACCATGTCCAACACTCGAATGCACTAGTATGGATTCGCCTCTATTCATTACCTTAGGAGTTATGGTTAGAATAAATTCTAGCAGGTATTGGCAACACCATTGAGGTTTATGTTAAGGCATCGGAGGCTACCCAACAAAGAAGGAACAACTCATACGCATGCATATGTGTTTATCTAAATATCTCAAAACCCCTTCCAGGTTCCATTTCCCTAGAGTATAAGGATGAGGAATGGTCTCAGACCATAGATTACAAGCACATACCCTTCTGATGTAGGAAGTGCAATGAACACAAATATATTTTCAGGGAATGTCCACTCAATGCTTCAAACAAGGCTAAATCCCCTGAAGTGGACAATCCCAAAGAGGAATTTACGCAAGTCACAAGAAAACATCATCAATCAACCAAGAACAAGGTCCCATCAATGAAAAAGGGCCCTTCAACTAGTAACTCTTTCTATGCCCTCCATCAGGCTCTGGAGTATCTTGCTGAGTTGAAATATCCTTCCCTTGGGGCCAAACTAAGGGAACTACAAGGGAAAATCCATGTAAACTATAGATCTGGAACATATGCCTACAAATATTACCTCAAGGACCATGGAAGGTGCAGATCTAGAGGTGGAGAATGGGGATATAGAAATGTATCTAGACTACCAAGAACTAGAAGGAGTGAATATGGTACATCTAGATCAGACATACCAGAAACAATAACTTTACTCTATCCCTCCAGATCAACTGTGAAAGGTACACAAAGTTTTCCTCAATTCTTCTACGGGCACCTCGACTAGATCCAAATATAGCCTAGGCATTCTCCGAGGTCATCCAAAAGATCAGCACAAACCATTGAAGGATGAAAAAAAAAGAGGACAAAAGTATACCCAACAACTAATACAAGATATTGGGAACTTTATGGTTAATTGTGGCCAGATTCAGCTAATCTCAAATAGATTTCCACCTCTTCCACCCCCTTTCTCATCATGAAGATAATCTCACGGAACATCCATGGACTCAAGGGTCGTAGTAAGTTGTAACTTCTATACGATCAGATCATGGAACAACAACCTAATATTCTATTTCTTTAAGAAATGAAATGCATCGGGGAGGAGGCTGATCAAATCTTCACTCGTTGTTGGAAACTTTCTCAGTTTATGGGAGTAGATGCAAAAGGTTCAGATAGAAGTTTATTTGTTCTTTGGAATCTAGACTCTTTCCTCCTAGAACACTTTTCACCTCCAAATGGACCATTTGAGAAGAATTTAGGGTCATAGTATCCAACAAACTGGGTTTTCTGACCAATTTCTATGAACCTGTAACTCAGGGAGAGAATCTACCTTTTTGGCACAAAATAGAGTGTATTGGGAACCTCATTGGCCATCAACATTGGATACTTGTGGGAGACTTCAACATGGTTTTCAATTTGGAAGAGAAAGCAAGGGGATTTGAAGACTAGACAATGATAGAAATCACTTCCAAACCTTGATTGATGATCTGAGGCTTATTGACTTAGAAACCCCCAATGATATTTTCACTTGGATGAACCATAGATTAGGTCCCCAATAGATCTCTTGTTTCCTAGATCGATTTCTCATTTCAGATCCACTCATGTTGGAAGGGATTTCCCTTGCTGCCAAAATCCTTGACGTCTCTGGTTCTAATCTGGGGTGAAAACTGTTTAGATAAGAAAAAATATGGCTTACCTGCCCAGAATTCCATTCATTGGCCAAGTTTTCATGGGAAGAGGCTTCCATACATCATGGAAATCTTATGTTTATATTTCAACAAAAATTAAAGAACTTCAAGCAGTTCCTTAAGATTTGGAACAAATCCACCTTCGGAAACATTTTCAAGGACCAAATACTTTTAGATCAAAAAATGAAACGACTCCAGCATCAAATCAGAGATCGGGGTTTCTCTTAACAACTCAAGGGGCAAGAGGAGCAGCTCAAAAAATAGGTGGATGACAGACGCACTCAGGAATAAATCCTCTGGAGGAAAAAATACAGGATCCAATGGCTCAAGGAGGGAGAAAGGAACACTAAATTCTTTCATCGTTCGATGCTTCAACACCGGCATACTAACCATATCTCCCAATTAGTATCAGAATAGGGTAAAGTTATCCAAACCCATGAGGACTTAGAGAAAGAACTTGTAAACTATTATCATAATCTCTTATCATAACCTCCAGGGGATAGAACAACTGTCATTAAAAGAATCACTCAACATATCCCAACAATTATAACCATGGAGAAAAATGAATCCCTTCAACGATTGATCACACTTGAAGAAGTGGATCAAGCACTCCATGTCACCCCTCTCTAAAAATATCTAGGTCCTAACAGATTCACAATGGACTTATTCCATCACTGTTGACCTATGATAAGAGAAGAGGTCTGGAAAATTATTAAGGATTCCAGACAATCTGGTCAAGTGCTACCGACCCTCAATGCAACCTTTATAACTCTCACCCCCAATGAGGAATTTGTTACACTTATGAAGCAGTTCGTGCCTATATCATTATGCAACGTCATCTACAAACTACTCACAAATGTTATCACCCAAAAACTCAAGATTGTCCTTCCCTTCATAATCTCTCATGAACAATCAAGGTATGTTGAAGGCTGACAAATTCTAGACCGTGTCATACTAGCACATGAAGTCATCCATTCTTTACAAACCTCTGGCCCTCTAGGTATGCTTATAAAGCTATATCTTTCAAAATATTTTGATAAGTTAAGATGGAATTATATCAAGTCCACCCTTCTGGCCTTTGTTTTTTCTTCTACCTGGGTGGATTGGATTATTAACCTTACATCCTCTGCTTTCTTTTCTATCTTGATCAACGAGGTTCCATATTTCCCCTTCTCACCCTTGAGGGGAATTCACCAAGGGGATCCTCTATCTCACTTTATTTTCATCATTATGGTGGAAGGCCTGAGTCCATCCATTAAGGCAGAAATTGTTGACAAATCCTTATCAGGGTTCTCCCTTCATGGTATAAACCCACCAATCTCCCACATCTAGTTTGTAGATGACACTTTGATGATGGGCTCCTTGATTGTCCGTGAAGCCCTCCACATCCTTTCTATCCTCCAAGACTTTTGTGAGGCTTCTAGTATGGACATCAACAAAGATAAATCTCAAGTCTTCTTTTTCAATACCCCCCAACCACTGTAGCTTCACATCACCCATATCCTTGGCTTCAATAGAAGATCCCTTCCATAAAAATACCTTGGCTTTCTTCTCATTGATAAATCACTCCAGAACAGCTCCTGGGAAAACCTCCTTTCCTCCCTGGAAAAAATACTCTCTTCCTGGACTTTTTGTTATTTGAATCTCCCAGGCCACCTCATCCTCCTCAAATCTGTGCTCTAAGCTCTTCCCATCTACTCCTTATTTTCTCTGGCGGCTCCAGGTTTTGTCCTCACTTTCATAAAAAAATTGCAAAGAAAATTTCTATGGCAGGGTGCCAAAGATGGTCATAAATGGGCCAGGGGTGATTTTAAGAACCCCCCCTAAATTTATATGTATAATAAATTGGCAAATCCCCATGATACATAGGAAAAATTGAAGTCTATTTTATCAATAATATATATATATATATATATATATATATATATATATATATATATATATATATATATGTGAATCTTTTAGTCAATTATACAATCTTGTAAAATCTTAGCGAATCTTTCACTGAATTATAAAACCTTGTAAATTCTTGGTGATTTTTTTGATAAAATATAAAACCATGCATAATACTATGAAAATGTATTCATTAAGTTGTTAGTTTGACTACTGATTAGATAATCATGTTGCTATGCAATACATTCTTTGTAGTGTAACCCTCTACCAACAGTTCTTCATTGTTCAATATATCCATATCAAAAAAGATCAACGACATGACAATAAGGTTCCAAGGTATATATTACAGTCTAGAACCCCCCTGATATTGTAATATTATTGAAAACCCTGGACTTCTGAAGATGACACATTTTTGTTGCAATGATGATATCGAAAAATTGTAAATTATTTTCTTATTGATCCTTGGCATACAATATATGCTTGTATTGAGAGAGGTCCTAAAATGTTACATTTAGTCAGGACTTCATGGAACATTTATTGTGTTTAATAAATATCTTTGTTTGTGCTAATGATTCTAGAAGAATTGGGAATGCATCAATGCATTTGCTTTGTGTTTACATAAGAAACTCATGAGTTCTTGATTCAAAAAGAAATTCATTAATGCAATGATATTCCATGTTTAACTTCTTTTCTTCATCTTTAGTAAGTATAAGAGATCGTAATCCTGATTTTGGAATGGAATTTACATTAGTTCTGCTATGCATCACCATAAATATTTTGTTGGGAAAATCAATGGAAGTGTTATATGTGAGATCTTTCAAGTGAAACTAAACGTTTAACTGGAGCATGCATATTATATTATGTACCCTCTTTGTAAGAACTTTGAAACTACTTGCTAACTATGATTATGTCTCTAAAATTTATAGTTTGGAAAAAATTATCTAAATCACCACTTCTTGAAAATTTTGAAGTGTTAGTTATTTTTTATAAAAAAAAAAATGAAAATGGTTAATTGTTAATTTTTTTTTGTATATCTGTGAAATTTTATAGATATTTATTTTCATTTAGAAAATATAAAATTCAAAATTGTTATAACAATGTATTAGTTTCACATGGAATTGGATTTAGGTGTGAAAGATAATACTCCTCTCAATCAAGTCAAGCTAACATATATATTAAAAAGAGAAATAGGAAAAAGCTAAATAGTTTATCAAAAACACTTTTAAAGGGGTAGGTTTTTTACATGGATAGGTTTGTTTGTTGATAGCTTCATTGTAGAAATATAATGAAATGTAGTCATGTTGATAGTGAAATCTAAATTAATTATAATTATTATTTATTCTCACATTATCATCAATATGTTTTCCATTAATATTATTGTGGGTATATAATACTCATTCTTGTCTTAGTGGTGGAAGATGTGTCCATTAATGGTTAAGAACATGTGTTTCCTCCTAAGAGGTCACAAGTTCAAATCTAGAGGGGGTTCCTTGTCCGACAAGAAAAAGGGTCCCGTACACCAATTGGTCGTGACCTTAAAAATAGATTATTATTATTATTATTATTATTAATATGTCATCTACTTATTTAAGTGGAGAAAGAAGAATAATACAATAAAAAATATCAAAAATAAGATATATGAAATTATTATTTTGATAATACAAAGATTTTAAATTGCTGATTGTACTCCTAAGTATTTAATTTAGTATCAAATTTACACCAAAATGAATATTAAATTTAGACCCGTCAAAATATCAATTTAAATATTAAATTAAATATCTAATTATATATTAAATGAACACTTAAAAAATATAATTAACATTATAAAATTTTTAATATCAAATCATAAAATAATAATATATAATTAATATTTTGAATGTTTTATTCAAAATAATATAAGTAAATTTATTCAATATGTTATTATTTTTCAAATAGTGCTTCAAGGCTTGTGAAAATATTCTTATGGGTCAGAATTGAAAGCACCAACGATTGTTTCCTTCCATGTATAAACTAAAATAATTAAGTGGTCGTGTTAGAATATTTAATGCATTTTTGACAGGTATTATATTTTTGCAAAATTTGAGGATGTTGTGGAGGGATGAAATTTGACAGGTAATTTTATTTTCACGAGGAGATTATCCCATCAAATAAGGTTATTTGTTTTCTTGAAATTCCTACCCTAGGACTCTGAACTCAAGCATGAAAATGCATTGAGAATATTAGACTACATTACCAAGGACAATCATGTAGTTTTACAATGGATAAAATATTTTAAAATGGTCCCTAGCAGGGTAGGAATTTCAAAATGGAACAACCTATCAAATTTGATGGTTTTTACAATTTCGTTACCCATTTTCACAGTTTCAAGAAGAATGTCGATTGTCATAAAAGCAATTCCACTGTATTTAAGGGGAAAAATCTCCCTTGTGACAATTCAAATTCCATCCATGGTCCCTAGATTAAGTAGCCTTATCTGAACTGAGAAACTTTGCAAACACCCTTATTCTCATTTTTTACCTTGTAGAAGATCATATTTCTCATGCAATCATAAATCCAAGAAACATAGAGATATTTTCTGTTGGAATCCTAAAAGGAGGCAAAGGATCTTCAGATGAGATTGAATCTATTTTGGCTATTCTTTCTGCAATGGCTAGAATGGATGAAGTATGCAAATTCATGGTTTCAGTAGCTTATCTGCTACAAATGGTAGTGAAGTGTTTGAAATAAAAATGTTTGAAGATAAAAAGGAGTGTTTTGTATCGATTATTTCAAAGCTAACAGATCCAAATCTTGTAGATCTGAGTGTCCAACTGAATGTATGAGAATAAGTACGATTCCTCTTCTAATTTATGCATTGAAGAGTTCATGAGAGCGTGCAAAACGATATGTATTTGTTACACTTGGAAATTTATCCATGAGAACATTGTATTACATAGAAAGGAAATGTGATATTATGCAGTTTTTTATGAAGCTTGATTTTTCAAGGTACAAAATTTGCAAAGTTCATGCTGGCAAGTGTAGTTTGAAAGGAACTCTGTTCCTAGTTGAATCTGAATTTGTTTTCCATGTCATTTATTTGATCAAGTGAGGTTCACTAATATATTTATAGAGGTAGGAAAGGGACTTGACTCCATGAACTCCTGCTTGCAATTCACAGTACTCTACCACTCAAACTAGCCCACCAAGCTACTTGAATATAAATTTGTTCCCATATCATTTATTTGATAGGATGGAAAACACAAAAGCACCCATTTAACAATTCAAGCTTTACTTAATTTGTTGAAGAACAAAACAAATATGGAGAAAAGAATTGATTATCTTGTGAAAAATGATATAATTACCCCTCTCGTTCAGATTATAAGAAAGGATGAAAATTCAATTCAGACAGAAATGACGGTGTTGGAAAGGATATTTAAATGTAAAAAATACAGAGTTCCAAGATATGCATGGTTGGCTAAGGAAACATTATTTGCAACCAATATGATATTTACAAATATGTCTCAAGAAGATAGATGCTACTTCAACTTGTGATCAGTACAATCAAGTGATAGAGGATCTGATCCACAAACAATGCATAATATAAGTTAAGTAGTGACATTTTAGGAAGCTGTGGTTTTAGAAAATCGTAGAACATGGTTTTAGAAACTGATATTGTATGAATGCTCTAACTTTTTATGAATACCAAAATTTTTAAACTAGGTAAATCCTAGAATCTCGATAGCTCAACATGTGATTTTGGGAATTGAACATCGGTGAGGAGGATAACAATCATTTCTCCCAACCACCCAAGCTAAACTAAACAATAAAGTTGCATAGTTTATAACACTCTAAATGCAAGAAATTTGTTAAGTCTATCTTATTAAATTAAATTAAATTAACTGATAGGAAATTATTCAAATAAAAATTTACTTTATGGTGGGGAAATGTTTTAAAAAAAAGGAATAATGATATATGGTGTTGCAAGCTTGAAATATTATTATGGGTATTCCTCCAAAATTGAATTGTTTCTAGTCTTGAACGTGTTAGCACTGAGAGTCACCCTCAGACTGCTATAGGATAAGCCCAATACCTATTTGATTTAAATGATTAAAACAACTAATACTTGGTGGATCAACAAGAAAATAGTAAAATGGAGGGCATCAGACTGCTTGCAAATACATTCTATTGGGCATGGAGTCATAACACTCTGCAGATCAAAATAAATCAATCTGCCTACCAGACAAAAGGCTTATGCAAATATGGATAGAAGAATATAATATAAACAAAGAGAAGAATATCCACATAACATATATCCTGTTTGTAATATAGATTAAAGAGTGCTTGAACAATAATCTATGATTAACAAGTAATTACCACAAATCTTTTGTAGCTCATGAATCCATTAACCAAAGGCAGTTTTTGACCTTCAAAATATGTAAATATTACTCAAGCAAGATGATAAGAAATAATGGAAACAAGAGAAAAAAAAATCGGGTATCACAACCTTCATGTATCCCTAATGGAATAAATGCCTACAACACATGCCCTTAGGCTTACAAATGAGAAAATCAACTGCTCCTATAGCTCTTTCCTCTCTTGGATCATGAATCCAACCCTTTTCTCATCAAAAACCCTTTCATTTATAGTTAATAATCGCTATCTAACCTAAGGCGGTCAAAATATCTCTATGGCTACAGGCAAACCACAACAGACGGAAATGACTACAAAAATCAACTCTATTCTCAAGTGTACTATATAAACAAATATGCTAACAAGAAAAAATAAAAGGCCTATC
The DNA here is from genome assembly GCA_009831015.1 of Picea engelmannii. Lineage (NCBI taxonomy): Eukaryota > Viridiplantae > Streptophyta > Pinopsida > Pinales > Pinaceae > Picea > Picea engelmannii. The sequence goes on along the minus strand of ML780452.1, from coordinate 1,029,237 downwards.
TCGTCCAGATGTTCGATGAAGTCCATCGTTGAGCACTTGACCCAAAGCAATATACCTCCAACTAGTCCTCAACAACCAAGCAATGCAAGCATATGGTGATAATATATGATGTTAGCACATTCAATAGAATAATCCATTAACATTCATAACAAATATGCCCATGGAATAATAATTCAAATATTTGCAAGATATCAATTGGACAAGAAAAGAGTATTTATATTAAGATATAATCAACATAAGTGAATAAGTTACAAACTTTCGTGTCGGCATGGTTCGGAACCAAAAAACTAAGTTCCTTCCAGTTGGAACTCCACCCCTTCAATCCTCCACCAAAGGCAAGCTCATGTAAGAGAGACAATGGAGTTCTCACTCAATAAGGGAAGAGCATGGGGGTCGAACAATGTGTTTAGACTTAAAGGATAAAGGGATGCAAACTCAATATGAAGTGAATAATTCCTCCAGAGTAACTTTGCTCTCAAAGTTGAATTCTTTCTCCTCTTTTCCATAACTCGGATTTGGCCCATTTATAGCCTTCGAGTGGAATTGAAGGGTTGAGTTGGAACTATTCCAGCATATGGAAGGCCAAGGATCATTGATCTCATGTCGTGACATGGAAACCCGACACCATTTTTCAATTTTGGGCACATTTCCCGATGTATGTCGGCTCTAGTGGTGCAACCTGCATATACGGATGTTTCATAGTAGGCAAGGTGTGTATATGTAGAAACAATTGTTTTTTTATCTCTGGGATTTGCAAAAAGGGATGACAAGTCTGCATAGGGAAATGGAAAAAGGCCTTTTGTGAAAGATTGCATGGGGTGAGGCAAATCTTTGTATAACAGATGCCCCCTAATGTGTGAGGTCAGAGGAGTATCTGGAATGGCTAAAATACATTATAAAAAACCTAGAAGTGAAGTAATGGGGACCCAGATGGAAGAACTATTTCTCATTATAATTTGTACTGACTTTGCATACATGGCTGCCAATTTGAATTGCACTGCAAATCCATGTGAAAATATACCAAACAATTGTCTGTGGCCATGAATAGGAAAATACAAATGTGGTTACATGCCAAAGGTTGTCATAGTCAAGAACAAGGACCAGTAGAACCAATCTCAAAATAAATCTGAAGTTATATGTATATAATGGAGTACAATTTGATCTCACGTGATCATTGAAGTCACACAGGTACTAGTCCAATGAAAAGGAAGAAACAACTCAGGAAAGTTGTGGTACATATTGATGTCTTCAAGTCTTGTACACAATCCGCCAAAGGTGCAAGTCTACATCATGTGAATAGAGGGGTTGAGGTCGAACACAATGAGACTTCATTTGATTACTGGTCATTGAGGTATAACGTTAACAAATGCAAGACATCCTACTGATGATGAAAGTAGGTATCAAGGAACCGAGTACATTCTTACAAGTGTGAATAAAGGAGTCGGGGTCGAACACTTGAAGAATACATCGATCAGGAGACATTGATGTATTCCCAACTATCGATAGCGAGAGAACTTGCCACTAATGACTGCAATCCTCTAGGTACTCATAGGACTCTAGGTCTCATTTCCAAAATAGATGAGTTGAAGTCGATGGAAGGAGACCCGTTGAAAGGATAGCATTAAGGCATCTCTCATCATTCAGTATGAGGTACAAAGCAGGAGCTTGATGATTTTGGAGGAAATCAAATGAAGAACATGTTCACGAACCAATGACCCTATACAGCTTTCGTGTGTGCCAAGTGAAAGAGGTACAAGAAAAAGGCCCTTTGAATAGTAGCCAATGAGGACAACTACTGACAAAGGCGAAGAAACCACCAATAAGGCTAATGGCATCCAAGACATTGGACGAATTCCAATGTATGAATAGATGTCTTCCCGTCGAACACAAGGGAAACCACCCAGTCAATGACCAATGATGAAATGTCGACTGATGGGTTCAAGGTTACCTACCAATGAGGAAAGTAGGACCAGGGTGCGTAATAGGACTACAACATCATGTGATTCTGAGAAAACCTAAGGGTATGGATGACATGCAAAGTCAAGAGTTCTGAGGAATGGCCGACACAGGTTGATAGACATCCTTTAAACAAGAGCATCAGACATATGGAAGACTCTGGTAGCATAGAATCAATGATGAAACCATGAGATGCAGGAGGCATCAATCAAAATCTCCATAGGGACTAGAAGAGTAACCAGTTGGGGGAGAAAAATCTATGTAATGAGCTCAACTTCCTAAGGCCATGCTAAAACCAAAATTATGATGACAAGTGGACTCAATAACTTTGTGATCCGTTCAAAGGCGACATGACTGCTGCCAATATAAGATAATACTCCCTTCACGCCTGTCTTTTTGGTTTTTTCATAGTCAAATGAATTCTATGATACAAAGGAGGAAACAAGTGTCGCAAGTAAGAAAAACTAGTTCCATCAGTGGAACATACCTATGCTCAATTCAAGGAGGTGCATGCAGGAGATGGACACTTAGGGGAATGTTTCCTCCTAGGTATAGGGTGTCAAATTGTGAAGGATATAAACAAGGTTCTTCTTGGTTGAGGATGCAAAACTGTTGAGGCAAACGATTTATAATGCAAAGCAAGAACTGGCTATAGGCTCAATACTACAAGCAAGGGCATGAGATGCAATCACAACTTAACGCCAAAAAATGTCATTTTTCATAATCTTATTCTACTTGGTGTGAAAAAGAGATAAACTTTTACCAAATAGACGTCTTTCAAATCCAATTTATAAGTGTGAAAGAGACAAGTTCACTCGGCAATCTTTTCACTTTTTGAAAACAAGTCCGAAAAGAGCTTAAATCAAACTTGGTTGGGAGTCCTCTAGGAATAGGTTAGCATGTTTATGAATGAGAAATGAGGCTTAACATAAATTCATGTATTATCTATAAGGGAGTCCCAATCCTACAAAAAAAATCTCGGCATGGGCACCAAATGGATCATAGTATCTAACTAGGGTAACCATGTTTGGTAAGTCTCTACCAATTGATAATGGCACATCTTGTAGTAGATGGAGGGTTATGTGTCGCTAACAAAAGACTTTTTACCTAAGGCATATGAGTGGCATTTATAGGACAATGAAAATGTGCATGATGGAATGGATACATATCCTGTATGTTGGGTAGAGAAAATACTTGTCTATAGTTACGAACGTTCAACATAACGCTAAGAACCGCAAGAATCCCTGGCGAAAACTACAAAAAACAACTCAATCCACTGTTGTATTAGTCCATTAGGCAAAAATATGATCCGAAACTATATAAAGTGGGTAAAACACTGCTATAAATAGTAACAAAAACCAAATTTTATTATGTCATTTGACTTTTTTACCCAAATAGTGAAAATTGGACCAATTTACCTCTGATCTGCAAATAGTGATTGTGGGAGCGTCCAGTGACGGAATCAAAGACCGTCTGGACCAAGTAATTCCTCTTCCCCTCCTCTTCCTTTCTAGTGGATTACATTTTTTATTTATGTTTCAAAATTTGAGTTATTTAAGGCACATATTAGGTATTTAGGTGTACGCGGGATACCACTCATCGGGTCGCATATACGCGAGGTTATACGTGACTGTGTAAAATACAGACTGTGTGTACTCAGCCCTATACACGATTGTGAATGTTGCAGCCCACGTATAAGTCCTTAGACAAGGTTTTTGATAGTTGTTAACTCAAAATTGATGTTTCTCTGGCATGATAGTGCTAGAATGGAGGGAAAGGGAACATGAGGAGGTATATGTTGTCGTAGAAAGATATCTGGGGGCCCAAATGGCCTTGAAAATATGCGGGTTGTGCAAATTTTGGGCACTCAAAGGGATGAGGGCCCAAGTGAGTTTTCTACAGTTGCTCGTGGATTATTGGGATCTAGACAGTGAGAGCTTCATCCTTGATGGGCAACCATGAAGGATTGAAGTCGAAGATATATACTTATTGACATGGTTGTCGCATCGGGGTGAGGTGGTGAACCTCAAAGCCCGGGGAGCTGGGAGCGGTATGAATATAGAAGAGTATATAGACACTCACTGTATAGCAGGGAACGAGAAGGTCAGGAGTCAACTCCCCATCCGAGCGATCAATAATCTAAGCCTCAAGATTTTTGTCCTTGTTTGACCTGGATCACAACATCGGCTTCGTTTCACCATGCATTGAGGTCGCTCATGTTCTATTATGTAGAGTGTTTGAGACCCATAGTGTACGATTGGTGCACCTCGCTACTGGCTAATATGAAGAGCCAGTTAACATAATGAAAATAGGTTGACAAGAGGAACTTCGGGTTTGCATCTATCTTGTGTAGCTTTTTCTTCGAGCGGGTTCTAGGTTTGGGTCCTAGAGTCTAGATCATTCCTTGAGGACCTCGCGATCCATCCATGGCATGGTGGACCGAGGTAATGAGACGACAAGGGGAGGCAGGGTGCCCACACTCTACAACGATGATTTATTTTACTGGTGGAGACAACAAGTCATTTCTCTATATGACTACCCCTATGAAGGGATCGACTTCAGAGGGGACCATGACATGCCATTGCCACCAGGGACCACCTATGGGGACATAGGTATGTCAAAGTTTTTAAATATTTCATTTTTTTGTATTTTTGTATAGTAAAAAAAAAATATTTTTGGATGATGTTTAAGTACTAACTAGACACTTTGTGTAACACATACGTAGGTCCGCAATGACCGAACGTGCTTCCACGACATTGTCAGAGGCACCAGGGAGATGAGGCGGTGGGAGGAGAAGCAAAGAGAGTCCTTCAAAATGTGCAGGGAAACCTGTCTCATTTGACACATAGGATTCTGATGGTTTAGGTAGAGGATCTGTCGGAGGCCATGCAGCGCCAAGTGGTTGGTGTTCCTTAAGCTTGGGTGAAACTCTTTTGGCGTCTCGCAAACGTTGTAGTTTGTTATCATGACACACATCTAGTGCCACAGGCGTAGATGTCATGGATTTTGTATTATCGGTTGTATATGTGTATTGAGGGTGTTGGCCCCAATTTTGTGTTGGATCATGTTGTCATTGATGCCAAATGATTGATGTCAAAGGAACAATGTCTTGTCATAGTATATTGATGTAGTGATTTATGGATCTTGTATTGACCTTGATGTCAATGGATTGATGTTAAGAGGAGTCATACTCATATACATAGATGAAGATGGATCAATGAGTTGTCATTGATATATGATCCATAGTTGGATTTATGTAAAGATGACTCATTATTGTCTTTTCATGGTTGTACAAATGGATGAACTCCAAAGTGGTCCCCTTATGGTGAAAGCCTGCATGGGAAGACGCTTTGCGGTGAACTCCAAAGTGGTTATTGTCTTGTCATGGTTGTACAAATGGATGAATTCCAAAGTGGTCCCCTTATGGTGAAAGTCCTCATGGGAAGAAGCTTTGCGGTGAACTCCAAAGTGGTCCCTTTATGGTGAAATCCCTCACGGGAAGATGCTTTGCAGTTGAGTTATCCTAGAAGTATGGTCAGAGAACCCATGTTTAATTATGGAATAATGAGATGAAGAATAGTGAATTTATCAGTGAAACTATCCTAAATGGATAGTGTTTGTCAAGCCATTTCTGTTGGTATGTGGAACGTCACATTACTCCTCACGGTTTGAGAGTTATGGCCTTACGAAGTTGAAGGACCCTCATATGTTGGCTTGAAGCCCCAAAAGGTTAAAGAAGTCAAAGTGCTTGGAAATAAGATATTATTTAAATAATAAAGTGAAGTGACAAAGTCGAGGATTATTTAAAGTGAAGTGACAAAGTCAAGGAGGATAATTTAAATAATAAAGTGAAGTGAAAAAGTCAAAAATGATTATTTAAATAATAAAGTGAAGTGACAAAGTCAAATAGGATTATTTAAAGTGAAGTGACAAAGTCAAGGAGGATTATTTAAATAATAAAGTGAAGTGACAAAGTAAAAAAGGATTATTTAAATAATAAAATGAAGTGACAAAATCAAAGAGGATTATTTAAATAATAAAGTGAAGTGACAAAGTCGAGGAGGATTATTTAAATAATAAAGTAAATGGAGAACTTTCTAATTATGGAAAGTGGTTATAAGAAGGTTAACCCTAAAATGAGGAAAATGGNTTAAGTGGTCAAGTGGTTATTGGATACATGGACAAGTGGCAAATTGGGAAAAGTTGGACATAGGTGACTATGTGGACAAAGTGGCCTAGAATATGCTTCTAAGGAAGCTACTTGGAGAGTATAAATAAGAAGCAAGGGTCTCTTCTGAAAATCATCTCTTGAGCATAGCTTGAAGATCTATTATGAGTAAGAGAGGGATTGCAAGTTCTCATGGATTCCAATGGAGACTTTAGTGTGAGTTGATGTCAGGTTGTTGAAGTTTGAAGCAAGTTCCAGGTTTGCATTCTATGGGCTCAGATCTGCCATAGAAACTCTGGTATGGTTACATAGTTGTCTTGATATATACTCTTTCTTATTGTATGGTGAATGCTTAAGGAATGCTTGGTATGGATGTTGTGACGTGGTTATGTTGGTTGATTGATAGAGTGAGCAACACCATTATGGTTTAGTACTGATATGATTGCCATAGTATACTGGTTGTTTATATATGATTAAGTAACATTCATATTGTATGGTTGAGGAGCATGAGTAAGTTGTTGGAGAGCATAGATGTGTTTTGATTAGTTATGGCACGTGTTGCACTACTGACAGGTCATGTACCTGTTGACAGATTGGTATCTGTTGAGGATTGATTCCACTTTTCATTTGGTGTTGAGTTGTGTAAGCCGAGTCTTGCATTGTAGAGTTGGTGCTCTTGTGGAGTTGTAACTCTTTTCAGTTGTTGTTGATAACCCAAGTATTGTAGTTCGTAATAAAAAGAAAATTGTACATACAACTTGTGTTCTTTGTGTTCCTTGTGGTGATGATTTATTGATGATATTTTTTGATGGTAAATTTTGTTGATCTATGTTCACATTTAACTGGTTATAAATGAAAAAAATAAGTGATGAGTAATTGGTGATTGCTAACTAAGGAGTTTTGTGAAGATGAAGTTTTAAAAAGAGCCCTACATTGATTCACCCCCCCTCTTAGTGTGGTCGGTGTGTCTAACATTTTGTACTATAAACATCATTTTTTTTTTTGAAATACATATGAAACATGGTTCTTTGGCTTTACTTATATTACAATCTGTACATTGATGAGATTGTTTTCTTTGCTTTAGTTATGTGACAAATGAAAATCTAAAATGAAATTAGCATAAGCATCAGATACATAATTAGAAATCCTAAGTATGTGATGATAAGTAATAAAATCAATTTGTCACTCTAAAATACGTACCCGTAGGAATCATCGGAGTAATGTAGGATCCAGGGATGATTTTAAGGATGGAAATTTATTTTAAAATGTAGAAACCTTGGCGAATCTTACTAATCCTTCATATGGAAACTATCAATGATTCGCGATATTTTTGTAAAAATATTCAAATTTCTAAGGATTTTATATAGTTTTTATAAAATTTTGGCGATTTTTAAGGTAAAATAATTTTATCCTATAGAATTTGGGCGAATCATTTTTAAAAAAGCGAATCTCGTTTTTGGAAAAAACATGGAAAATTAGCCCATGAGCGAAATTTAGCCCCTAAA
>ML780452.1:1011110-1021558 GCA_009831015.1 Picea engelmannii | reverse complement strand
TTTATAAAATTTTGGCGATTTTTAAGGTAAAATAATTTTATCCTATAGAATTTGGGCGAATCATTTTTAAAAAAGCGAATCTCGTTTTTGGAAAAAACATGGAAAATTAGCCCATGAGCGAAATTTAGCCCCTAAAATCATCCCTAGTAGGATCGCGCACATGGTAACTGACGTTCAACTGACATACTACTAACTAGGAATCCAGGTGAACCTTTAAAGAGATAATACCATGCAAAAATGGCATCGCACAAAATTTCTATAACAACGCTATATTTGGCCACATTATTCGTGGATGGCTCTAGGCATATGCCACCTACAGACACAAGTAGACCCTTGGGTGAGTAAACCACCCAAGCGGCCAAAGCCAAGTTCTGTGTTTGACAACTGGATCTATCTGTGAATCCTAAGTAGATCGAAGACTCTGTTGACATCTGTCAACCAAGGGAAAACTCGATAAGCAAGTTGAAGACAAAAAATAAAGGGAAATATATATACACTAAATTACATTAGTATACAAAGAGTTACACCCAAGCTTGGGGCTCAAGCGTAATATATTTTCAAGTAGAGCCCATTCCTGGGCTCGACCAACATGTTCCCTTCATAATATTCTAAATCATAGGATCCTTTTTCTAAGACACGTCGCACGATATAGGGACCATGCCACATAGGTTTGAACTTTCCTACCCCCAACGGTTCTTTGGATTGATCATATAAAAGGACCAAGTCACCCTCAACGTACAACCAAGGACAGATAGACTTATCATATTGGAACTTGACACATCTTTTATTCACCTCGATAGCCATAGAGGCGTCTCGATGTTGCTCGTCAAGTCTCTCTAAGTGTACGAGGTGTCTCTCGAGATCGAAAGTGTCAGGGAGGAGCGTGACTGCCAATCTAAGAGAAGGGATTTCGCATTCAATAGGTAATATCGACTCTACACCGTGTACTAAGTGGAAAGGAGAAAATTCGGTGGAAGTCTTGACCGAGGTTCGATATGCCCGGAGTGTGGGATATAACATAATATGCCAGTCAGATTTGTTCTAGCTAACAGTTTTCTACAAAATGGTCTTGAGAGACTTGTTGAAAGCCTCTACCTGTCCATTTTCCTGGGGGTAGTAAGGAGAAGAATGACCATTCTTAAACCCCAGCTTGGATGCTATCTCTTCCATCATTTCATTCTGAAAGTGACTACCATGATAAGTGACAACCTCACTTGGGATATCGAACCTGGTGATAATTTGATTTAACTGTAGGCATGGCCTCAACCCACTTATTAAAGTAGTCTATGGCCATGATAATGTGTTAATTCCCCCCAGTGAAAGTTGGGTTGCAATCCACAAATTCCACCCCCCACTTGGTGAAAGGATCGACGGTAATGACTGGATAAGAGGGATTGGATGAGAGTGCATTTTCCGAGTCAAAACCTGGTAGGGGTGACACTTATTAACCAATTTAATGCAATCTCTAAATATATATGGAAAAAAATAACCGGCTCACAAAATTTTATGGGTTGTCGCAATCTCGGATAGATGACCACCACAAGCCCCACTATGGCAATAGTTTAGAACTGACTCGACTTCCTCATGAGTTAAACAACAATGCGGGATATTGTCTATTCCTCGACGATATAAAGTGTCATCTATGATAATGTAATTCTTATCTTGGTATCGTACACGTCATCGGTCATCTCGCAAGAGATGCTGAGGGAACTTCAAATTTTGAAGATAGAGAACAATGTCTCAATACCAGGGGTCAGACGACAAGACAAGGAAAATGTGTTCATCCGCAAAATAATCGACATGAATAACATCCTCGTCCAATCGTGGCAAATCAAATATTAAATCTACAAAGACTAGTGATTTCTTGTATTTCACATAAGAGAAATCGAGATCAAATTCTTGTAAAATGACAATCCATTTATTGTATCCCCCCCCTATGATATGCCTAGTAAGGACGTATTGAAATGGATTGACATCAATAACCATAGTAGTATTGCAAAGTAATATGTAATGGCATAATCGTTGGACTGCCTGGATGACAACCAAAGCTAGCTTTTCAATGTGAGAATATATGAGCTCAGGACCGACTAAGTTTCGACTAAGATAGTAGATGATGTGCTCACGGAGCTCATCATCCTCATGAACTAAAACCATAACAATCGTCTCTTCATAAGCTGTGACATAAAGAAATTAATCCCTACTATAGTCAAGAGACTTCAGTAGAGGCATCGATACCAAGGCTTTCTTCAAAGCATCGAAGGATTCCTGGGCTCGTTCATCCCAGATAAAAGGGGTGTCCTTCTTCAAAAGATGCATGAAACCCTTAGTAATATTGGCATAGTTTACTATGAACCGATGTAAAAATTTAGCTTTCCCCTATAAACCTTGAAGTTGTCGAATAGTGCATGCGGGAGGTAATCAAAGTATTTCCTCAACTTTTAACGGACTACCATGATCCCAGTCTTAGAAACTAAAAATCGCAGAAGACATCCATAACTAACGCAAAATATGCATTTATGAGAGTTCAATCGGATTCTATAATGACGGCATCTCAAAAAATATTCGAAGGTGCTTAGGTTGATCCACTCTGTTACGAGAGTCAGCAGCAAGATCGTCAAGATAATGTTCGAATATATGCTTAAGATCGTGGAATGGGAAGGTCATAGCACATTGGAAGGTTGCTCCGAATTTTTTAAGGCCGAACGACATCTTCCGGTATACAAAAGTACCCCAAGGAAAAATAAATGTCGATTTGTGTTGATCCTCGGGTTTAATTTGAATTTGGTTATACCCTGAAAATCCAACCATGAAAGAAAAAACTTTGCTTCCCGCACACTCGTCGAGAATCTGAATGATGAAAGGTGTTAGGAAGTTGTCTTTAGGATAGACTTTGTTCATTTCATGAAATTCCATGCATACATGGATGGTTCCTTGCTTCTTATCCATAGGAACAGGATTGGATACCCATTCAATCAAGGGAACTGGGTAGATAAAGCCAACATTAAGCAGTTTCTGTACCTCTGCCTTAATACCAGGGGCCTTCCAGGGATTAATAGCTCTAAGACGTTGCCGAACAAGCTTAGCATCCGGATAAGTTCTAATCTCATGCTCGAAAATTTGAGGGTCGATTCCTGGCATCTCTTCATATGACCAAGCAAATACATCTCGAAATTCCTTGAAGAGCTTGGTGTAGATCAGGATTTCTTCTGGCGAACAATCTGCATCGATGTGTACATTTTCAATCTTTCCAAGGGTACGAGAGATATCGATCGTCATGGTAGGAGAGATACTCGCCATATTTCCTTCGACATAAATGTCATGTGTATCAAGTGGAACCACAGCGTGACCGACTATCTCTCTCAAAGTAGATCGAAATTCATCTTGTTTTATTCTATCAAGATCTGGGAGAAAATAAGAGCGATGATGCATATCATCCCAGGGTGTGTCAGAGCCATTCATGGATTCGATGATAGATTCGTCTGAGGGAAAAGTCTCATCGATGTAGTCATGTGAGAAAGGCAACGAAGTGGCCCATACGTTCTTAAGAATAGGATCCTCCTCATTCATCAACGAGGTAGAAGGATCAGGATCGATAGAAGAGTCAATAAAAACTCAATATGCTATATTTGTTTTCGATAGTGGCATGGCCATTCCAACATGCGACTGACCTTCACAAGACAAAGTCGAGGAAGGTAGATTCCAAGGATCGTTAAAATAGGAAGTGCAGAAAGGAACAGACCTCTCTGATGAAATGAGCCTACTGGACATGGAGTAAACATGGTGAATCAATGTCATGAAGTCAAAGGTACCCATAAGGGATGAATACATTTTGACATCGATATTCTCAGTTGCTGGCTGAGAATGGTTGACCAAATGGATCAACGGTCCAACATATGCTTTGGGGCTAGCATATGCAAAGGATAGTTGGTCGACCGTCATGATCTTCCCATCGTGAGGAAACCAAAGAGTGCGGAAGAAGGACGATATGACGACAATCATAGCATAATTCCAAATGCATCCTAGTAACAATTTATAATCGAGGGGCGCATCAACTACCTCGACATCCACCTCTACCGTCATCCCACCTAACTAGACCAAAAAGGAAGGAATAATACCTTGAGGGCAGAAGGAACAACCATCAAAAGAAGTCAACATGGTCAGATATTGAGAAAGAGTTAGAGAGCCAAGAGCTTTCTAGTAGATCAGGGACATCACACATGTTGCAGCGCCTTCATCAACAACTCCATGTTTGATGGTATAATTTGAGTACCCCACGTGGATTTGGAATGCCACATGGTAAGGCAAGAGAGGCTTCAAAACTATGACATCAAACTTGATAACCTTCGAGCCACTGAGGTCTAGAGCTCCTAACACAGATAGCAAGGAATTCTGTTGTGAAGGACACATCTGGAGTACCTCCAGGGATGAAATCACACAAGGGGTTTGACCCAGGTCCTCAACAATAAAGTAATTATGGGTGGCTCTAGCATTTGGATTATGGGTAGAGCACTTGAGTACTCCTTTCATAATATGAGGTGATGGCTCTAGTTTTTCGATCTGCAAAGGCGTCTCCGGAGGAGGAGGACACTCTAGACCAAGTAAAGTCTCTGAAGAACTATAATCGCGAGACCGAGTGGCTACATTAACCTAATAATTGACCATATTGATACACAAATGGTCATCGTATTGTGTCAGTGGGTTTTGACTTCCACTGACCACATTTATGGAATTTGAGGAGATCAAGGCCATGTGTTGGTTATGTGGAAAAGGATTCGTCAGCACAGAATGCGGTAGAGATAAGAGCCTTGCAGCTTCCACAAGTTTAGGGCATAAATGAGTAATATGATCATTTGTATAAAGATTACAGGGAAATTTCCCCTTACACCTTTCTTTCTTGCCCTCACCAACATTAGTATTTGTCCTCTCATTATTACCATTGTCCTTAGGTTTATTATTATTCTTCCCACCCTTACGATTATTATTACATCCTTTCTTCTTATTCCCGCCTGGTTTTTGGTTACCATTTGGGTCGGTCAACGATTGCACGGAATGTACATTCGTCGACTGAGTGGGATTGGAAGACACAAACAAAGTTGGCCCTCCTGCAGACTGGTTTAGAAACAATCTTTCAAATGGCTTGTCACTGATGTTGGGGTCCTATAATTATAGGTAACTCGATTCTTCGACTGTTGATTTGGTATTTCCCCCGTGATGAATACTTCTGGCTCAGTTGACCCCTTTTTTCCCCTCCATCCATTTCGCCTGATCCTCCATCAGCCTGTTGCATCCTTCATCCTCCGCTGCGCCCTCACTCCCTTGTCTTTTTGACCCATCGAGTACGCCTCGCCCGCCACTCATCTGAATAAACAAACTTAGGTTAAAAGAAAAATCAATTGGTTTAGTATAGTTAGACTAGATTAATGATTAATTATTAAATTAGTTTGTTAATAGTTAGGTTAGTTTATTAATATAAACATTCAATAAAAATAAAACATTAATAAACAAAATACAAAGCATTTAAATAAACCAAACTTAAATTAATTATAAAAAAAAACACAAAGAAAAAACAAATTAAAACACGTAATAAATAAAACAAAAAAGTTGAAACGTAATAAAACATTAAAATGAAATAAAAATAAAAATAAAACAAAAAGGAAAAGGAAAAACACGTAAAAAGAAACAAATAGTAAAAACTTAAATAAAAACAAAACAAAAATAAAATTTCAAATCATTTTCCCCCCACCCGCAACTTAACATTCACACATCCCAAAACATTAATCCATGGACCTAAAAAATTCCGGACCCCCCCCCCATGCTTTTCGAAATTTAACGGACGGGGGGGGGGTCCGGAATAGTGGTATTGGGAGGGACACTTGTCACCTCCATGTGATTTCGGAGCCCCCATACCAATACCACTTACCACCTCAGGGGGGGGTCCGAAATACCACTTACCTCTCCAAAACCGCCCTCCCCCAATTTCACAAAACCATTGTTTTTCCAGTTTTGACACCTCGTATTGAAAAGCGTATTATGGGAAAAAAAGATGAAATTTAAAAAACAGAAAGAGGTTTTTGTTCATAACGGGTTTATGAACAAAAACCTCTCCCAATTTTTTCAAAGGTTCCACCAGTTGGGAGAATCGAGGCTTTCTTTCAGCCTCATTTTTTGGATTTCTGTTTTTTCCTGTTACAGTCCCGATTTTGCGGGAGCTGTTTCGACGAGGTGGAATTGAAATTTGAGAACTGGAAGGAGTTTTTTGCTCCAGACAAGATAATATACAATAACCACCTTCATTTTTTTCACAAGTGTCACTTATTGGGATAAATCAATGACTGAGTGTACCCCTATTTTCAGCGAATTCGGCCAAATTTGCAATTCTAGATTTTTGTGGATTTTATGCTATTCTTGGCCGAGGTGGTTGAATCTGATCTTTTGAGCCTGGGGAGAGTCTTTTTTTATAAATTGTAGTGATTCAAATGCATAAAGGGGGTTGATAATTTCACCCAGAAAGGTTGTTCTCTGTAATTTTTTAGATCCACCAGTAATACAAAGGAATTGGTTCACAGGATTCTTGTGTCTGGACATTGGTGATGTTTTTCTTGCTATGTTAATGTTTTCTTACTCTGTTATCACCTTGTTTTATAATTCCAACTATTAAAAGGAAGTTAAAGAACAAAATTTACCTCGGGTACTCTGTATCTGGCCTTTTATCAGTCTGCATGTTATTCTTCTTATTTTGAGTTAAAGAAATTCTTGAATGCTTCTTTATTTAAATGAACCTCTCACATGTTCTATCTTTCCATCACATTTTATCTTAATCGATCTAGTATCTTGGATATCTTGCCTTATGAAGAATCCCTTTAAAAGTTGTTTATATGAACTTAAGTTTTGACACAGACCCCATAGCCCAATGGGATTCTAAAGCAATCATTCAGCCAAACACCTCAAATAAAAAACAAACCTTGTTCTGCATAACTAGCCTAATATCCTATTTCAAACAAATCTAAATTTGACAGAGATATCCCTCTCTAAGTCTCGGAGGGATATATCCTTGACTCGAAGCAGTTTTGATGTTGCCTCTGTGACTGCCTCCACAGCCTTGAGAAAATTACAGAGTGCTAACAGAATGGCGACCATACTGGGGGACTTTCTCAAGTAGTACACTTCAAAGTTCCAGATCTGATCACTGATGGTGGATAGTGACCAGACACAAGAAGGATGAGATCATTCACCTAGCGATTCCAATCAGCTCCAGACAGTGCCAACTCAAACAATCCACTGGAGGAAGAACCTAAAGCATGGCCAAGCAACCTAGAAAGACCAGGTAGTCAAGCTCAAATTGTATTCAAGACATCTTTGGTTTTATCTGCAATTATGTTTTGTCTTATTCTAAGCCTGATCAAAAGTATATTGTTGAATATTACATTGATCATCTACAAACTAATGAGCCTCAAGAGATCATATCCCCAATTGTAGATTATGTACATACTCATACACCTATGCACATCCCAGATGCACCTGTAGAAGTCCTAGTGAGACATAAGCCTCCTGCTTTATCTCCTACTCTTGCTAAAGCTCTGGATGGTTGTAAGCCTCTTGCTTCACCTCCTATACCTACCAAAATCCTAGAAAGATACAAACCCCTATATTTACCTCCAATCCTCCATGACCTCCCTGCAAATTACATCGATAATCTGCCCAGGTTTGATGGAGAGAATGCCAATATTACTGCTGAAAAACACATCCAAAGGTTTGAATATTACCTTGACCTTTATGAGGTTGAAGTTGACGATGTATATATAAGGATGTTTGCCCTATCTTTTCAAGGTAAAGTTAAGAACTTGTTTAAAAATCTCCCAGCTGCAAGCATTAACAATTCCCATCAGTTTGTGCAAGCTTTCCTAGATCGATGGGTGATCATGAGAAATGTTTTTATCATTCTAAAAGAGTATGACCATTTGAAAAGACAGCCAGGGGAAACAGTACAATAGTTTTCAGCAAGGTTCAATAAGTTATATCATGCAATGCCTGTTGATATAAGGCCACCCCTAGGATCAACCCACTTGCATTTCCCAGATGCCTTCAATCCTAAGATGGCATTCCAATTAAGAGAAAGGAACACTGCAACACTTGAAGAAATGAAGAACATTGCAGTTGATGTGGAGGCCAACTTGGTGATCAAAAGGTCAAAGGTAAAAAACAAAGAAAAGGAGAAGTTGAAGTCATCAGAAGCTAAACTGGACATTTTGTCCAGCGCCATGGAAGAGATGATGCAGAGAATCAGCAGGAAAGATGAGCTTGTTGTCCAAAGACATCATGTTCCATTGATTTCAAAGAAAGAAAAGGTCACAGTTCCCAAACATTTTGCAGCTCACCCTTGGTTCCATGGTTTGGATAATGATTCTATCATGTATTCAATTCACAATATAGTTGAAGATGAAGTTCCAACTCATTTTTTTGAAGAGCCATCAACTGATATGATGTGCATGTTTGACGAATTTTCTTACTGGCATAATCTACCCAAGTGTGATCAGTATGATGACGATCATGAAGCTGAAATAGATGTTGATTGTTCAAAGAAACCAACAGCATGTTGTTGGCAAGAATAAGATCAATTACAACTCAGATATGACAATCAACCTCTGCCCAACAATCATGACAGGGATGAGGAAAATGCAGAAAATTTCAGAGTAAGGGAAAAATATTTGCCCTTATGTTTCTCATCTTTTCAATTTCTGAAAAGAAACTCTAGGCAAGTTGTGAATAGTGAAGACAAAAAAAATTATGATGAGTCAGTAGAGGATGTCATTGATGACATGGGATCTATTTTAGACCCAAAATAACAATCACTATTTTCCCTTGATTTTCAAAGTCCGGATGGAAGTCTAGAGCTCGAAACAATATTTGAAACAGTGGAATGTAATTCTATCCCATTAGATTATAATTCATTTCAAATTTTGAAGGAGACTCTTGAACAAGTGTTGAAGGATAAATACACAAAAAGTCAGGAAATTTCATTTGAATCAATGCAGCAGTCTTGTCAGTCTTTTCAGGATTCAATAGCTGATCAGTTGGATGACCTGTGAGGTCAAAATCATTCTTCATTCGCCAGTCATGAGCTGAAAAGATGTTATGATATTGACATGATCAGGCAGTCAACTACAAGGACGTGTTCAGTAGAAGTATCATTTCAGAACCCATCAGAAAAGTTGCAGTCATGTCTGGATGTACATGAGAATGAAAATAACATAACTACAACATCAAATCATGAAGTTGAGTTGGTTAAATTTGAATATCCAGTAATAGGTCAAGTTTATCTTGATCCAGTGGTTATTTATATGGAGAAATTGTTCATCACAGAGCCACAATGCATTCCTTGTATTTATGTTATGTGTCGTGTTTATCAAGACCCTTGTGATGAAGATCAAGATGGAAAGCATTTCATGATGCCTATGCAAGTCCTATTTTTGATATTGTTGGAAAACATTGAAAGAGAAGAGTTGTTAGAGCAGTTTCTTGACTGGCTGCATTGGAATTATTGTATCATTTAGAACGACAAAATTATCAGTAGCATAGGGTAGGTATAAGAATGTGAATAAGCTCAGCATTCTGAGCATCTCTTTTTCAGCAGTGTTCATTTTGATTTGGTTTCAGTTGCAAGATCAAAACAGGTACAAGTTGCAGAATAAGATTTTGGGATCATCCCAAAGAATAAAGCAACGGTCTGCATGTTCACAATTCAATGGTTCTTGACACCTCCTAAAAGAGTTGCCATCCCCAAGTGGAGACTATGTTGGGGTCCTATAATTATAGGTAACTCGATTCTTCGACTGTTGATTTGTCATTTCCCCCGTGATGAAGACTTTTGGCTCGGTTGACCCCTTTTTTCCCCTCCATCCATTTTGCTCGATCCTCCATCAGCCTGCTGCATCCTTCATCCTTTGTTGCGCCCTCACTCCCTTGTCTTTTCGACCCATTGAGTACGCCTCACCCGCCACTCATCCGAATAAACAAACTTAGGTTAAAAGAAAAATCAATTGGTTTAGTATAGTTAGACTAGATTAATGATTAATTATTAAATTAGTTTGTTAATAGTTAGGTTAGTTTATTAATATAAACATTCAATAAAAATCAAGCATTAATAAAAAAAAATACAAAACATTTAAATAAACCAAACTTAAATTAATTTAAAAAAAAAAACACAAAGAAAAAACAAATTAAAACACGTAATAAATAAAACAAAAAAGTTGAAACGTAATAAAACATTAAAACGAAATAATAAAAAATAAATAAAACAAAAAGGAAAAGGAAAAACACGTAAAAAGAAACAAATAATAAAAAATTAAATAAAAACAAAACAAAAATAAAATGTCAAATCATTTTTCCCCCACCCACAACTTAACATTCACACATCCCAAAACATTAATCCACGGACCTAAAAAATTCTG